>CAWUFW010000217.1:5130000-5248793 GCA_963921515.1 Calotriton arnoldi
CGTTAGAATTAGCTCTCCACAAAAAGAAAACTAGACCAGCCATGTTAGACAGTTTTGGCTTATGGCGAAAAGAGGCAGCTCAAAGAAAGAAAAGGGACGAAGCTAGACAAGATAAAGAAACGCGAAAATCAGCTTACCAAGCCTGTAAAAGATTAGAAGAAAAACTAAAAGAAAAGGAAATCGATAAAAAGGAACAGGAATCAAAAATATCAGGTCAATGCCCTGTTAGAACGCCCTCGACTCTTTACCCCAAGTTACCAGCAAAACAAAGGGTAGATGATGATTTATTGTTATGTCCCCCAATCATATACATGCCACCCCCTTACGCCCCTCTCACCCCGTGTACAACGCCAGGACCACCAAAGTATAGCCGGAGATGGCACGATCACCTCAGTCTCCACCGCCTCTGCTCCCACCGAGCCACCCACACCAAATGCCTCATCAAAGGAGGCAGTAGTAGAGGTAGGAACCAAAGAAATGGGAGCGCCCAGGGTCCCGCGATTAAGTAAAAATGAGCGAGCAGGCATTGATAAAATAGTTAAAACCCTCATAGATAGGAAAGAAACAGAAGAATACGTAACTGACATATGCGACTCCTATGTTGAAAACCGCAAACGATACTTTATTGTACGTCTCTGTTACCACACCCTTACTGCATATGAAGAGAAGTACCAAGACGTAGGGCCCGAGCGATTAGTGGCTCTCTACAGGAAGGTAGACATCGGAGATGAAGACGACAACGATGTTGCAGAACTATTTTCATCCACACTAGAAGTATCGCGTCACCTCATAGAACAAGGACAGATAGATAGGGACAGGACAACTAAGGTAGCAGGACCCCCAGTGGAAAAAACAGATAGCATGATGCCAATAAAAGAGGCTGCCCCTTACTGGGTACCTCCTAGAGGACAAGGGACTAATGACGATATAAACCATCAAGACGCTAGAGGAAGGGTGGTCTACAATTGGGTGTATCAACCATGGGACAGACAGGACATTTTGACGTTCCGTAAATCTCTACCGGATTCTACGAAAGAACCCCACCGCCTTTTACACCGAGCTAGGTACCGCTCTGGGATCAACAATAATGACACTTGCCGACATAGACTTGTTCTTCGGGTTATGTTTGCCAGCAGATGTGTGGAAACAGATTAGGAAAATAGACCATACCGAACTGCTTGGTCATACCTGGGAACAACTCAACACATTAGATAAACAGCGGAACCCTGGTCAAAAACCGGTTAAAGCAATATTGGACCTCCCTGACAAAATAGTGCAGAAAGTGAAAACGCTGATCCCAGAGAAAAAGATAGACTGGTCCATAGTAACCGCGTGCCTCCAGAAACCACAAGAGGATGTCTCAGAGTATTTCTCCAGATTTGAAACGGTGTTCTCCGATTACAGTGGACAAGACATGTCCACCGCAACCGGACACCACTTATTTGTGCAGAACTATGTCAAAGGACTACTGCCAGATGTATCCCAGAAATTACAATCCAGCGAAAGTAGTTGGGCAGCATCTAAACCGGCGGCCATTCTCCAAATGGCCCAGTACTATGAGCATCAGAAAAACGAAAATGACAGGGCTACAGAAAGGAAAAAGAAGGACTTGAAGGAAAGGGTAATGGTAGCACAACTCCAGGGGGCGAATACAGGAAGGGAGCAATATAGGGGAGGATACCAGCAGAATACCCCTAGAGTACAGCCACCTAGTAACAATTCATCGACATCATATGTAGGACGCCAAGACCTAGGACAGGATCAATGTGCATTTTGCAAAGAATATGGACACTGGAAAACCCAATGCCCGGCTTTGTTAGGAGCTGGTAGGGGCAGAGGGGCGATGGAAATAGCAAGTGGACAGAGAGGAAGAGGACGTGGGAGAGGGTACACGAGTGAAGCAAGCGAGGAAAGGCCAGGAAGAGTGAACACATTTGACCATCCCAAACAGAATCAGTACCAACAGACAGATTATGACAATACGTACGACTTTGCATAGGACAGCCAGGGGCAAGGGAGGGATCCAGTCGAGCTCTATGTTGATCAGCAAGGCCCTTATGTTACCGCTGAGGTCCTGGGCACAAAGTCGCCATTTCTGGTAGACACGGGAGCAACACGTAGTGCACTATCCAAACGACTGATTTCAAGGGCACTCTTGTCAGGTTCACGTGACCTCAATAGGATTTGACGGTACACCCTCCACCAACCCTTTGTCCCGACCGATCTTAGCGACTGACACGACAGTTAACATATACACCGACAGCCAATATGCCTTCAGGGTGGTTCACCATTTTGGAATCTTATGGAAAGAAAGAGGGTTCCTGACTTCACACGGTACACCCATCCTGCATGGAGATTTAGTCTCCGCCTTGACGCAAGCAGTCCTCCTCCCCAAGAAGTTAGCAGTGATAAAATGCCAAGCACATAGGAAAGTGACTGATCTCATTGGACAGGGAAATGCACTAGCAGACGTTACTGCCCGAGCCACGGCAGGAGACAGAACTACGCAGATTACTTGCATAATTTGACAAACAAGCTAACAATTATCCACCAACAGGTGCAGCAAGCCTTGCCTGACTATCCAGGGGCCCGGGACATGAAATAAAGCCAGGCGACCATGTTTGATAAGAACGAAGAATCTGGAGCCTAGGTGGACGGGCCCCTGGCAAGTCCTGAGCACCACCCGAACTGCCCTCCGAGTGGAAATAAAATGAAACTGACTGCACGCTCCATTGCAAACGAGTCCCTCCAACCCTGGCAACCTGTGAAGGGGTGGAGGTGCAAGAGGAAGTACTCGCAAAAGACCGACCAGCTCTGAGTTGCTACCCACAAGAAGACACCCTCCAACTGTCTGAATTTCCCGACCCCATGGTGCCATCCAAGGAAGGGTACAACCTAAGATCGACGAAAGGGGAGCTCCAACAACCAGGCCACTAACTGAGTCAGAGTCTCAGATCGGTAGCACAGCCAAACAACGCTACCAGGAAAAACACCAGACAAAAGTCTGTGGTCCTAACAGTTGATGAGCTCCTCGAAGATGATGGAAGAGACGGAACACCTGCAAAGCCACCGCAAAGACACCAAGACTTTTGAACTGCACAGTACAAAGACAATTGCACTTGTAGCTGCATTTCTCACCTGCCTCCTGCTAATGGTCACACTCTGGATCATTGAAGAGAATGCACCTGCATACAGAACATTGTCACCAACCATGCAACCAATCACAAAGAAAGAACACTACCTGGTGTCACTACCGCCACATCTCCGAGAACGACGCAAAGAATTCTGGAATAATTCTTTCGTACAGATGCTGCACCAGCACAATCTTGCCACCAATGCCATTAACTGTTGGGTCTGTGGGCTGCTACCACATGCCACTGAACATTCCATCCCTTTCATCCCTTCACCCTTTTCTGTTCATGGATCTTGCCTTGCCTGGATGATGCTCCTACAAGAAAGTTACAAAGACAATGCCACTTCCGATGGGACAATCGCTCAGTTCTACAACGAGTTCTGGCTAAACCAAACAGGAAGAACAGCAGCTCCCTTTGCCCTCACACCTCCAATACGACATTCCCAATGAATGTCCCCTCCAAAGAACGAGTGGAAATACAAGTGTTCAATAATCCTGTCAGAGCCACATTTTCCTACCTGAAGAAAAGAACTGCTGCAACACTGACTGTGGCCCTATCTGTGGTGAACGTCTCTGGCCTTGTATGCATTGAAGGCCGTGGGACTAAGAATGTGGGTCACAGCACTTGTAACATTGTAAGGACTTTGAACACTGCCAACCCCCCAGTGCTTGTTGCATCACCCAATATGTACTTTGTTTGTGGAACCAAAGCCTACACCTGGCTCCCAGGAAACTAGGGGGCACGTGCTACATCGCCTTTGTTCTGCCACCAACCTACACAGCCCCTGCAGAGCATCATCGAGAAAAGCGTTCTAAAGACATTGATCAAACAGACTCTGCCTCATCACAGTTCCTCGACGCAGCCTGATAATTCACCCTCTGTCTATGAAGCAATCGAACATCTCCACAGACTGTCTTCAGAAATTCATCAAGGATCAGAGACTTGGACAATTGGAAGTTGGCTTTGGGGCATCTTGAAGGACTGGGGTTGGAAAATATCAATGTTTCTCTTGGTCCCAGTATTGGCAATATGTGGTTTCTGTTTGGGTGTACACTGTATACCACCTTTGTGTTCTCTTTGCCTAAGTGCCTTGCGCCCTAAGAATATGGACACTCAGTTAACAAAAATGAGAGTAATGTATGAACAAGAAATACAGGACATTATGGAGATCGAAATAGACTAACGATGGCTAGTTATGTTCAAAGAGGCCACTGTTAAAAGCAAAATGACAATTATGAACATTACCTGCGCCATCTTGTCTGGTGAAATTCTATGTGCACATAAGTTAGTCATTTCAATCTATCACAGCCATTTTGTACTCTGTTGGTCACCTTTGTTTCACCCTGCCCTTACTAGCATCCCTCTGACCGACCTGGTATGTGTGCTGGGGGCTATAAACTCAATTGCCACAACAAACCTCAGCACCACTTGCTGCCACAAACTCGTTTTTCCTCTCATCCCTGTTTTCAGACAAGCTTTTGGACGCTCTACCCTTCACTACACCTAGTTACACAAACAGGCTCCAAACACCAAAGAGACTCTTACAAAATGATTTATTGCACTGCAAACAGCAAGACTTGTTATTACCAACAATGGGACCTGTTTTTATCAACAGAACGGACTCTTAGATCTGACCGGTCTCACTCGTTTTTAGACCCTGAAGCAAGGCCCAGCTGCAATTAAATTGTCTGTTTTTGACCTGGGCGGGAGGAGAGTTAATGTTGGACTTGTGTAACCATGTTGATGAAACAATGTCGGGCTTGTGTGACAACCTGCCTGGGGCGGAGACTCCAAGCTTGTAACCATGATAAATGAAACAAATACATTGTGTAAAACCTGTATAAAAGGAAGAGCCAAAAGCATTGCCAGCAGAACACCTCCCTGAAGACATCCTGGTGTCAGCAGTTGACGTGGTCTCCTCATGAGAAATAAACCATTTTCTTCTCTTCCAGTTTCCAGCGCTTGCCTCCTTATTTTGATAGCGAACCCAAAGTGAATTAGAGGTGGAACCCTGCACCGGGCAGCATTGAGGGTCTTAGAAGAGTCGCTGCCTTTCACAGGCGGGTCACAAAGTCTTTAACGATGGTGGGGGGTTGTTCAGGAAGGAAATGCAGGGGGTGGGATATGTTTTTCTCTTCAAACTGTTTGAAAAGCTGTAAGAAACGGAGCTCTCTACCAGTGCTCCAAGGAGGAATGCATGTGTGGTATAAACCAGTAAAATGCAACCTGTTGTCGGCTTTTATCAAGGCAGTAATACTCGTCTGCTCCCCCATCTTCCACAGCGCACCCTCTGCGTTTTATTCATTCCGAGCCTCTTTACTTGGCCTTTGAGCAGGCTGAGTCTTTCTCTCTTTTATGTTCCAGCTTCCCCTCTCTCAGCAGGCTGTAACCCCCAGACACGCCAGTCTCCCTCTTTGGGTGTGACACTCTCCTTGGGGCACAGTTTCACGTCAGACAGTCCTCCTCTTTGAAGCATTAGCTTTTGATCATAAATCTCCCATTGTTATTCTTGTGGCCTCTTGAACTCTGAGATCTCCATCCCTGTTGCTTCTCAGACGGCCTCATTCCCTCATCACCCTCCCCAACTCTTCACAATTTAACTCCACCTCTTTCCTCCCAGCAGCTACCAAGCTGCTTGCCATAGTCTTGATGCAAAGTGCAGCTAATTAACTTTTTCAGGAAAAATAAAATATAGATGTTTTAAAAATTAGTTATTTTACTAATGTTTCTGTTTTTCTGCATTTTCCCTCAGAAATGTTTACCATCACGGAAGTTGCTACACTGAACGACAGTCAAAGCGCCTTCAAAACTCTGAAGCCTTGGTGGGACGTCCTGATGGACTATCTGGTCATCTTGATGCTCATGGTGTCATTCTTCTCTGGAACTCTCCTGATCTCCAAAGACCAGGTAGTCTGCCTGCCATTGGATGAAGATTTGAACAAGACTGTGTCAAATTCTTCACAGCTGTCCACTGTTGCGTTGGCCACCACTTCGACTGCCACCTCTGTCCTTATGCACGAAACCAGCTCTGGAGCAGCTGATGGAGAGGAGCCACATCTCCCTTTCTCCAGAAGGGCCTCTTCTGGAGGGTCTACAGGAGGTCATCCAACCAACCTAGACTATCAACAGTACATCTACATCAGCCATGTCTGCTACCAGAAAGCGCTACCATGGTACTCCAAATACTCCCCTTACCTTGCCTTGATGCATTCTCTCCTCTTGCTCATCAGTAGTAACTTCTGGTTTAAGTATCCCAAGACCTCTTCCAAGATTGAGCACTTCATCTCAATTCTGAAGAAGTGCTTTGAGTCACCCTGGACCACCAAGGCTCTTTCTGAGACAGCTTGCCAACACTCTGAAGAGGACCCTGGACGTCTCAAGTCATGTACTTCACGGGCCTGCGAAGGGCGGACAACTGATGAGGTCTCTTCTCCAGGCTCCTACAGAGGAGACATTCCCTTTGAAATCTCGGAGGTGACCTCCTCCAATATCTTGGACAAAAAGGATGGAGAACAGGCCAAAGCACTCTTTGAAAAGATTCGCAAATTCCGAACACACACTGAGGATGCTGATCTCATCTACAAAGTCTATGTTGGACAAACAGTTTTTAAGGTTGTCAAGTTCCTTATAATTTTGGGGTATACTTCCAGCTTTGTGGGTGCAATCCGCTTTCGTCACATCTGCAAGCCCAACATAAAAAGCCTGACTGGCTACTCCATGTTTTTCTGCACCCACAACTTGGCATTTATACTCCAGAAGTTGTTGATTGCTTACATAGGCCTAGTTTGTATATATGGGCTGGTTGGTATCTACACTCTGTTCTGGATTTTCAAGAAGTCTTTGAAGGAATATTCATTTGAGAAGGTCCGTGAGGAAAGCAACTTCAGTGACATCCCGGATGTTAAGAATGATTTTGCCTTCCTGCTGCATATGGCCGACCAGTACGACCAGTTGTATTCAAAGAGGTTTGCCATTTTCCTCTCGGCAGTGAGTGAGAACAAGCTGCTGGAGCTCAACCTCAATCACGAATGGACATATGAGAAGCTGCGGCAGCACATCAGCAGGAACCCAAGTGGCAAGCTCGAGCTGCAGCTCTTCATGCTTTCCGGTCTGCCCAAGGCTGTCTTTGAGATGATGGATTTGGAAGTGTTGAAGCTGGAGCTCATCTCTGATGTCAAGCTACCTGCAAAGATCTCAAAGATGAGCTGCCTCACTGAGCTCTACCTCTACCACTGCCCTGCAAAGGTGGAACACATTGCCTTCAGTTTCCTGAGGGACCACCTCAAAGTGCTGCATATCAAGTTCACAGACATCGACGAGATCCCTCTTTGGGTCTATTCCCTAAAGAATCTGTTGGAGCTTCACCTGTCTGGCAACCTCAGCTCAGTCAACAACAAAGTCATTTCATTGGAATCACTAAAGGAGCTGAAAAATCTCAAAGTGCTGACCATCAAGAGCAACTTGAATAAAGTCCCCTCAGCTGTGACAGACCTGGCTAGCCACCTCTCCAGGCTGGTAATCGAGAATGATGGGACTAAACTGGTGATTCTAAGTAACCTAAAGAAGATGTCCAATCTCCTAGAGTTGGAGCTCCATCACTGTGAGCTGGAGAAGATCCCCCATGCCGTCTTTAGCTTGACCAGTCTTCAGAAACTTGACCTTGAGTCCAATAGCATCCAGGCGATTGAGGATATGGCAAGCTTCCAGCATCTCCGCCGTCTCACCTGTTTGAAACTCTGTCACAACGCCATCTCTTCGATCCCAAACTCCATTGAGGTTCTGAAAAACCTTGAGCAGCTTTTTCTGTCGAACAACAAGCTGGATTCTGTCCCGTCAGCCCTGTTTACTCTAGTTAAGCTGAGGCATCTCGATCTCAGCAACAACTTGATCCAGGTCCTCCCAGAGGAGATTGGTCAGCTTGGTCTTCTGCAGGTCCTCTCTGTGAGCGGCAACCAGCTCGAAGATCTCCCCAGCCAACTTTTCAAATGCCTCCGGCTGAAAACTTTGCATGTGGGAAGGAACAAGCTGTCTTCTCTCTCCCCAGACATTGGAGAGTTGATTCATCTGACTAACCTGGATCTGAAGGGGAATGTTCTGCAAGCCCTGCCATCAGAGATCAGCTTCTGCTCACTGCTGAAGAAGAGTGGTCTCACTGTGGAGGAAGACCTTTTTCAAACATTGCCTTCCTACATTAGAGAGGGCCTGGTGGAACAGTCGCTGTGAAAGAACTCGCTTATTCTGTATATTGTTATTATTAAAAGAGGTCTGATAGCACAAAATGTAGTTCACTTCTAGATATTTATTTCCAACATTACTTTGAGGTGATAGAACTGATTGCGAAAGAGGATAGGCCTGCGTAAGTGCTAATTCTTGAGCTTAAGAGCAAACAGGGACAGGCTCTTAGGAGGTGCAGGAAGGATCAATGGCTACATATGATGCTATATGAGATGTTGCTTAGGAAGGCTGAGAAGTTATGGGCTCAATGATTTCAAACAGTGAGAGAGGTATTACCGAAAATGTCTGCAGGGAGATATTCTGTTTTTTTTTATATGAATTGTTCTGAACTTTGAGGTCTTGGCACCGCACTGGACGCTGCTGTGATCTCAAAGAGTGGAAATAACGTGGCCGGACCGCCTGAAGCCAGTAGGATGAGGCTGTATTGGGAATTCCTTGAAACCAGAGCAGAGGAACAGCTATCTGAACGTACTTCATAAGTGGTTGCCTTAAGTCATACTGGACAATAACATAACCTGGCTCATGGTGAGATTATAGAAAGGTAAGAGCAAATCTGTATGGGCCAGCTGTACCCCTAGAAAATGTATAATTCAATAGCGCATCCAAATTGTTGGGTGGATCATGTGAACCTCGAATCATGAGGCAATGTGCCCCAGGGACAAGGTTCAAAACAGCATTTCAAAATACTGTCAATGAAAGGACTGACTTAAAGAGTGAATTATAGAGCAGATTTTAGAAAAACTGAAGTTTTTATTACAAAATTCAAAAGTACAATACAGAAATAGTAAAAGTGCAGATGCAGCAATAGTCAGACCCTCCAGGATTTCGCGGTTTGCCGCGAAATCGGCACTTTTGTAAAAATGCCGCGATTTTTACAAAAGTGCCCGCGAAATCGGCACTTTTGTAAAAATGCCGCGATTTTTACATAAGTGCCCGCGAAAATGAAGGAATGCAGGGAAAAGGTTTTTACATTTCTATGATAATTGACGTTTTTCAGGGCTGAGAAAAATACATACGAGTTGTACAATAAATTCTGTGTTGACTTTTGAATGAGCATATGCATACTGTTGATACTTCCATCACCAAAAGCACAATAATTCCTATATTAATTAAAATGAGTGACCGCCTCAGCTCACCTTTGTGCCAAAACTGATATTTACATTTGTGTTCCAGATCATAAACATAATATAGAGACCCCTAAAGTAATCTATAGTCTGTATTATGCTATGTGTCAATTTAAGAACCTTATTAGATGTGGAGAAGTGTCACAAATGAGTTAAAGTGTGTGACTAAAAGTGAAAAGGACTACTCCCTTTGTTGTAAATCTTCCCCGTGTTTAAAATTGTGCAAAAACGGTCTTATTATCGGTATATTGGTGTATTTACTAAGTTGTTATATGTCTCTCCTTCTGCCTTATTCTGGATGCTGTTTAATTCGGAAATTTGAATCCTGTACTAAAGAGTCTTTAAAAGCGTTCTGTCTGGGAAATATTTATCCCCGCTAGTGAGTGCGGCTGCGCACACTATCCAAGCACAGTATCACGGGCATTCAGAGGGGGTTCAGGGGTGCTGAAGCAAGGTAACCTTCCTGAAGTGAAAGGAAGAGAGCAGGTGGTGGAGTCACCGAGATGGAGACTCATAATAAACATTGTGGGTGCCAGCAGCCATCTCTCATTCCTAAGCAGGGAGATAACACGTACACCATCAATCCATGCATCACTAAACTTCTACAGCAGTTATAAGATGAACTCAAGAGATTTATGAGCTGCTAACATGTGCCAAGCAAACATTCAACGTCAGCCCATATACTCAAACTTCATGTTATAGCAAAGTTGTACTGCAATAAATCATGGAAATAGGCTGTTTTATTTTTTTCAAGTATATTTATTTCTTGCTAGCAATATACGTAAAAGCTAAAATAGCCCTTTTTAATAAACCTTTCAAATTCAGAAGTTGCTTTAATATATGAAAGTATGGGTTGTCTCAACGCATCAAGATATATTTTAAATACAGGCACATTGGACATGGAAGGTGAGGGGGTAACATGGCCAACTAGAGCATGGGCGTCAATTCACTAAAATGCTAGGGGTAGTGGAAGGGACATCACAGGAAATGACATCACATCAGGGCCTATTTCAAAGTGGAATACTCTGCTAAAACAGTTTCCCTTGTTTTAAAGCTGAAAATGAATGATTATGAGTAAAATAAAGTGCCGCAAAAATGCCGCTAAATTTCCATATTTGTGCCGCTAAATTTCCATATTTGTGCCGCTAAATTTGCTAATCCATGCCGCAATATCCTGGGGGGTCTGAATAGTCTCATTTACATGCATAAAATCATGGTCATGAAGGCTGTCAGTAATTGGTACAATGCAAAATAATAAGCAAAATTAGAAATGGACTGAGTCTCAAATGTGCAGCAAAATCAATAAGAAATTGGGCAGTATCCCTACTAGAGGGCAAACGTTTCTGGCTCACACCCAGTTTTAAGGGTTTATATACAGTTTTGTTGCATAGAATTTATGCAGAATTTCAAAGTCCGCGTGGTATGATCATTGCTCCAAGGAATCACAGTTTTACAATTAAAAAGTCACACATCCCTATCACCTTAGAGCTAACCTGCTGCATGAATATTGATTCGGCACTTCTGACCAAATGTCATCTGGAGGTGTCAGAATAAACTAGCTACATAAACAACTGTGAACCATAGTGAATAAATGCAATACGGCGTGCAAGTGGAAGGTCACTGGAAATTGTTACTAAAGCTTCCTCTGGCAGGCCCTCTTGGAGAACAGTGTTATTCAGGAAACAACATATCCACATCTTGCAGCAGGTAGTGTAAGGCAAAAATATAAACAGAAAATAAACATTACGAGACAGCATCTGTTTAGGTCAAGATGGTGTCGAACTAACTGCAGCCTAGCTAGCTTAAGCTAGGAAAACACACTTTAACATGTAGCAAATTTGTTTCAATTGTAATATCTCCATATCTGAATACACATAAATTCAAGTGTTGATTAATTGCTGTTCCCACTATTATTAATACAAATGTTGATCTAAATGCACAAAACTCTCAATGTTTTTAACATGGTAGCCTAGCTAACTGGGATTGGCTCCTGCCACTGTGGTTTGCAGGCAACCGGTTAGAAATGTAGTAGTCTACTCAGCATTCCATTCTTTTGAGTCGGGATACCAATGGCTGTTCATTTAAAGATGCAAGCTAGTATCAGTAAGAATTATATAAATAACACATTATTATAATTATGGAATGGTTTAAAAAAATATAAGGCGGGGTAATGTCTGGCTTCGGTGTCCCGGATTTAGTCAAAAAAAATTAGAAAATGTTCAATTTTTCCCAATGTAATGCGTTTCACTGTTCTCCATATTCAGCATGCTCCCTCCCTTATTGACCCTGCACTGTTTACCACCCCTCCTCCTCTTCAAGGGCCACCCCCACACATGCTTTTCAGTCTTGAGTGTCCCCAGTTTTTTGGCCCCCTACTTCCAGATTAACCATAGGAGCTTGAAACCCCTCTGACAATATCCTACATTAGCCTGCTACTTCCATAATTAATTTTTCACCATATGTATGTGATGTATGTTCAGATTAATTATATATAAATGTGCATATTTTGAAACCCTAGCATGGATCCTGCTGGTAAGGAACCAGCTGCCGCTGACTGACAAACACCCTTGAACACTGTAATGCTGTAGCATTAAAGGTGTCCTACAAAACCCAGCTTTAGCAATTGATTTTACCTTTAGAGATTCTAATAAGGAGAAATGTGAACACAGCAAAGTGCCCCATTGCCAGGAGGGGCCCGACAGCCTTTAATGCAGCCCTGCCCACCTTTGTTCTTCCCAGCTCTTAAACCCTTTTGCTAGTTGTTGTTGCCAAAATTACTATTAACTCACGGTAATGTGTCAAAATTTGACATCAGTTTAAATGTTCCATTTAATGTACTGTTTTGGGGTAGAAGGTAAGATAATCAACCCCAGTGTTTTGTTGGATGACCGACATTGCAGCAAGGCAGTGTTCTAAAACACCCTATTGCTATATGCAGGAGACTGAGTTGAGAACATTGACTGCTCCCAGCCGAGTGTGAGGAGAACACATGCTCACTCACAGTGCTTCTAAAAAAAAAAACACGGTGTGATTAATGTATATGTTTTGATAAAACTAATTATATACATTTTACTGCTGTAAAAGTTATTTAACTTGTTTTGTGTATATATATATATATGTGTGTTATAAGCAAAACAAAAATACATTTCCTATGACAACACTGCCCTAACTATATATGTATGTAGGTATATATGAAATTTCTGTTTCTGTTTTGCTTATAACTTGGCACTGATTGATGAATCTTCAAGGAAATTTCCCAAAAAGTGGTTGTTTTTTTTTGCCTAGTTTGTGTGTGGAAAGTTCCGGGGTGATCTGTCAAGTGGGGGCTGAGGGAAAAAGGGGGTCCCAAAATGCAAAATCTCCATGCATTTTCCAAGACTTTTTTTAAGAAGCACTATCGCAAAAACTGCTGAACAGAATTACAACAAATTTGGCAGGAACTTAGATCTTGGTTCAGAAAGTGTGCATTTTAGTTTTGCAGATATTAAGCTCCAAATATATTTGTATATCTAATGGTTGGGTTTGAGGGACTCTTGCGAGAGTCCCTCAAACCCAATTGTTTTCCCCCAAACTTTGTTTAATATCCAGAGGTTCACAATAAAATGTAAATGTAAATCCAGTACTTGTATAGCGCACGAATCACCCCCGAAGGGGTATCTCGGCGCTGGGGGCCATTGGGAAGATTAAGCGAGCTATTGCCCAGAGTCGCAATTCACAGTACTATAAACGCACAGCAATCATCTGGGTTTGGCCAAAAACAGTGCATAAGCTTAAAGTGTCTTTGGATCAAAGCCAGCGTTAGTAGTTAAATAGATAAAATAAAGAATGTGTAAAAGTCCCCTATAGGCTGTAATGTTAAGGTGTACGCTGTGTTTTGTTGGCCAACCGGGAGTATTAAGAGAGGGGATCCAGCCTCTGCCACATTTCCTGCTCGGATGCGACTGTCTCAGAGGATGTGATCCTATCTGCTCATGATTGCTTTTAACCTGACTGGTGTAAAATGCCACCTCTTTAATAACTTGTAGGCATTCTCTTTATGCTGCACACATATGGATGATTTCGCTGCTGTGGTCTATATCTTTTCCCCCACATTTCATCAGTTATGTCGCGGCCTAGGTCTCTAGTTCACGTTATTGTATAAGTGGGAAGGTGTGAGCCTGCCCCGATAGCGAGATTTCTATATAAAGGGGACATTAGCTGACCGGCCCACTTGTAAAGACAAATTTCAGCTTCAACCCAAACATGAATATAGAGTAACCCAAGTATTGCATTGGGTAAGGGCCAATGCCCTCAGGGTATAGACACAGTTCGAACAGCTGTTTTGCAATAAAATCAAGAAAAAAGGGAACGTACTTCTTTACACCACACTGAACCAATCACCTGAGTCCTGTCTTCCCACTTGTACCCTCGAACCCAGTTTTAGAAAATAGAGCGTTCTGATTGGCCCAGGGAGCTTTTGTTTTGATGGGCCATCTCGCTTCCATGGGAGTCAGACGTCCGGGGGAACGAGCACACTGGCTGCCAGCAAAATGAAGATAATTTTTCCTGCCAGTCATAACAGGGCCCGGGGACTTAGTATTATGTCATGGAGTTAAAAAGTTAAAAAAAGGACATCCTGCCCCCCCCTAGGCCGTGTTGGTGGGGTGGTGGGGGGGGACCTGCGGTTAAAATAAAAAAAAGAAATTGACCATTTTTGCCACAATCCCGTGGGACTCCTGCGGGATTGCGACAAACAAACAAAAGACAATGGCGGCCTGTCATTTATTATAAATTACTTGGGGAGGAGGCGTGAGTGGGGCCTGCACTCCCAGAGCTTTGGGCCCTGTACATTAATTACAGGGAGAGGGTGTGCGGCCTTGCGTGTCTGCTCCTTATGAGGCCCCCGGGACCCCATCTCCCAGGGCATAATTCAGAAAAAAGAGGAGCCTTAAAAGGCCCATGGACCCCATGCCCCGGGGCAGACTCAATTACTCCACCCGGGGAGCCCACCCCCAGGACAGAGTAGTTTCCCTGCCCGCATCAGTTGGGACAGGTAAAGATACGCTTGCTCCCCCCCCCCCCCCCATATGGTAGCATTTTTAAGTCTCCGCCGGGCGGGAGCAAACCTGCTTTCCCAGCCAGCAGGGAAGGCATGTCCGCTTCCAGCTGGCGGGAGATTTAAAAATGCTCCCAATGGGTTGGAGGAAACTTCTCATTTGGCACAGATGCTCATTTCACAGAAATAAAACCTCCGCAGGAAGCACTTACAATATGAACATAGCAGGTGCCCCAGGTGAAGTTCCTTCTTCTATAAAGGATATACCATTCTAACTTCTTGTGCTTGGCCAATGGAAAGCATGTTTTCGCCACATCTCCACGTATGAAAATAATCTGAAATCCTTGATGGAGGTGAATGTATTGTTGACTTATTAGAACACAATCTCTTCTGTACCAACTTTCCAAGACAAGTAGGTTCTTTCTGGTCGGCTTGTGGTCTGAGAGCAGAGCCCATGATTCTCCCTTTCAATTACTGCTGAGTATGCAAAGTCGCCAAATCACCTACAAGCTCTGGCCCAGCCCCAGCCATGTTAGTGGTATACCTCGGTCTTCCCACCATTTTCCAGGCTTATGGACCGCTCCACTTACCAAAGGGCCCCCAGTGTATTTCCCAACAGTTTTGGTGAAGCTTTCTTGATGCAGAGGAATAAAACGAAAATCTCTGCCAAATAGTATAGCCCATACTTTGTTTAATTAAGAGGAAGTACCCTTGTTTGGTGGAGAATCAACTCTTTGTTGTCTCGTCGTCTTCTCAATACAAGGGGTAATTGTATAACAGATTTCTGTTTAAAGTCACCTGAGGAGCAAACTAGGGGTGGGTGTAACTTGCGGAATTCCGTGAGACTATGCTGAAATGCACAAGATGTGTCAGAAAAATGATGCCAGTGATGCTGCTCTTGCTAAAAAAACAGTGCAGATGCTATTTTTCTTTCTGCTTCAAGCCTAGCCATCCCCTCGTATTCCTGATTCCCACGGCCCCATTCACCCCATTCTGCTCCACCCGTTACTCCTTTTTTTAAATACATTTTCACTTTTTATTAGTGTCCTACTCCCCTGTGTGTTTATTTTGATTACCCGCCCCCTTCCCAGTTAGTCATTTTGTATTTATGTACCTGTCCCACCTAACCCTTCGACATGACAGGGGCAGGTAGCGCTGCTGGCTCCTGCATCTCCCTGCGGAAGACGGCAGCGCAAGGGGATGATGCCCCGCCACTTTTTTAGCAAGGCAGGGGAGGTAGTGCTAGATTTGTATCTGCAGTGCCACCTCCACCCCCCTCACTCTATATTGGGGTCTCCCGCACCCAGCAGCATGTGACACCGCTGGGCCAATGTAATCGACCAGTAGCAGGGCCTACTGCACCATCTGGGAGTGAGAGTGGGGGAGCTAGATAAGAGGACTTTTTACTTTTTTACTTAAAAAGTGACCTTCTAGGAATTGTAATTATATTACACAGTTGAAAAAAAACCACCTTAGAAATTCACTTAAAAAAGCAAAGGTTAAAGCTACGATATTTATAAGTGAAAGTTTCAGTGCCAATGTAACATTTTGAACAAAAAACACACAGAAATTCACCACTTATAATTAGCAGAACTATAATTTGTGCCCCACCACGTAATGCTTATTACCTTACATATTACATCACTCATGACATGTTCTATGATATCATTGATGACCTCTCAAGTGGCGCTTGCCACTGGGTAGTTATAGTTCGGACCAAGTTTCCATTGAAAAAGCATTTTTTTTGTTTGCTAATAACTTTGGCACCATTTTATGAATTTTCACAAAACTTTCCCCAAAAAATCCTCCACTTCAGCTCCTTCCTGGAATGTTTGGGGTGATCCGTCAAGCAGGGGCATAGCAAAATTGGGGGGAGGGGGGGGTCAACAGGCCCTGATCTCAAGGCAGTTGCTGACCCTGGGAGGGATAGGTGGCCTTCACGACCTGGGCTCTTTACTATCTACGCTGGGCGCCTCATCACGGCTATGCAATCCTGCTGCATTGGAACCCCGGGAGAAGGTTGAAGGGACACTTGGAGGGACAGGCCCACTATCCGTCATAGCCAGGGCAGAATTCATACATTTGCACGGCCCACTTCTGGCCCATAAGGGGATCCACCAGGAGACATGCGGCCCCCAGCGACCCCTTCTCGGAGTAGACTAGCTCTGTTCTTCAAGCAATCGAGGACTCTCTGCTTTCCCTGGAAGGGAAGATCAGTTAGCTTCATCTCAACATCTCACTATACTGACAAGATTTGCGCAACACATTGGACAGGGTTGGGGAGGGGTAGATATCTGGGGCAGAGGACTCAATTTGTGGATTGCAAGCTAAAATTGCATGTGTGGAGGCTGAGTGGGTGCTTCTGGCAGAATAACATTCGCATTGTGCGAGTTCCAGAGGGGGCAGAAGGAACCGATCTTATGCCATTTATTATGAACTGGGTGAAAACCTGGGTCCCTGCTAGGAATTTCTTGCCGTGTTTTTTTGTTTGAGTGGGTACAGATTCCTGATTTTCTGCACCCCACTGATGGCCGCCACCAGAGCCCTTCATTGCCTGCATCTTCAATTATGCACACAGGGTTGCTATCTTAATGGCCTCCTGACAGCTGCGCACTCTAACCTGTGGCTCAGCAAAAGTTGTGATGTTCCCAGATTTCACCTGAAAAGTTCAACAACGCTCCTTTGTCACAGTGAAGCAGAAACTGCTCTACCCGGCCTGCCTCGAGGTCCTTTTTAAAAATAAGACTTTGTTCTTTGACATGCCTGAAGCTGCTTGGGATTGGGTGGACAAGCAGCCACAATTGAGGCGGCAGCAGTCTGTCGGCAGGCGAGCCGGAGTATTAGAATGGCCCCAACTCTTGAAGACAGATGTCATGACGGATCCAGCAAAGTAAGTGATGCTATCAACCCGAGGATGTATCATCAAATTGCCCCAAGCAGTAGCGTCCCACCTCTCTGGATCTTGGTATCGTCTCCAACTGCCAGCCTGTCTGTGTATGTATTGTCCTTGTGCAGAAATTGGGTCTTTGCTGGTGGAGAACCCTGCCCCAGATTGAATACCTATTTGTTAGGGAGTTGTATTGCAATGGTTTTGAGTTGGGTAGGGCAACAGGCATCCTGTGAATTGGGGGGAGGCAGTCAGTTCAAAGCTGGCAGCGCAGGGCTGCGGGGTGGGGTGTTGTCGGATAGTTTTGTGAAATTAGTTTGATGGTACATACACAGCCACACTGTAGGTATACCCCAGGGGCTCTAGCTTGGGATTAACAGACACAGCAAAATGGTGGCATTGTTACTGAATCACATAGGGATACATGCTGGAGTCACATAGCCACGGAAACTGAGTATTCTCTCATGGAACGTTAACGGTTTGGAGACACAACCAAGAGACTGGTAGTCATGGGATACCCACAGAGGTGTGGTCCAGACGAGGTTCTCCTTCAAGAAATGCAAATCGAGGGAAATGTTTGTAAAATGTTTAGCAGAGGCAGGTATAGGCTGTTGGCCCATGTAGGTTTCACATCCGAATCAAGAGGAGTGGCCATACTGATTAAAAATTGTGTTCCCTTTATGAGGAGTGAGATGTGGATGGACCCCCAAGTAAGGTTTGTGGCTGTGGCCAGCACATGGAGCAACAGATGACTTAACTGTCCCTCTCTACATTTGTCCCCAACCACCCCCAAACTTTGACTCTAGAGTATATTGGATCACTATTGCTATGCCTTTATCGGTGACATTAGTTTTAGTAGTGGGGGGGGCCTAAACCTACCCCTAGCAGCTGAGCTTGACAGATCACACCACGACAAGGTTGGAGGCTGGGGGGGGGGGGGATGTGGCTGGGGATGTTTTTTTGGAGGCTATGCATTTTGTGGAAGTTTGGCGGATGCATCAGCCCACTGCCAGGCAATACTCTTTTTACTCCGAGCTCACCATAGTTTTTCACACAATGATCATTGCCATACACCTGAGCACACTAGTGATTGGTTTCAAAACACCAAATATTTGAAGATTGGGATATCTGTGCATTCCCCTGTTTGAGTGGACTTCCTGGGCGGGGAACTGCAGTCTTACCACACTTGGAGGCTAGATCCTGGATCCTGAAAGATAGGCTACTGAGGGCAAAGCTCCAAGAAGATACAGAAAACTATTTCTTAGCAAATAAGGACTTTGTCACTTCCCCTGTGACCCTGTGGGAAGCATACATGATTGTTATTAGGGGGCCTGGCAATTTCAATAATGACTGCTAAAAACCGGGAGCACATTGCGGCGGCTGCACAGGTTGCGGCGAAAATTCTCAGGTTAGAACAGGGTTGCACTGCCAATCAAGATGCGCAGACTGAACAGGTCCTCTGACTAAAACAACACGAATTCCAGGAGCAAATGCATAATAAGGTCCGAAACCTGTAGCTGCCTACTGAAAGCACCTTTATAATTTAGGGGACAAAGCTTGGCAAACTGCTGGCCTAGTGGGGGAGATGGAATAGGGGCCTTTATTGGGTGGTATCCCACTGGGGAACAAATGTAAACCTGATATCCAGAAATACTGAGATTGCTGTGATGGACTACGAAGCACTCCCTCAGTCCTAAACATGCAGGGGCATGGAGGAGGTTCTTGACTTTTCTAGAAGATATCGAGGTGCCACAGCTTTCCCCTGCAGACAGGTAGATGCTTGAGGTGAATCTTGCTAGACGGGAAGCCAATGGTGTCAAAGCATTGCAATTCAGGCTGCTGGCGAAATTTTATAAAAGCATGGCTAGTAAGTTAACACTATTAACACACAAATGAGGGCCTGAGGAGATTTAGAGACTAGCAGGAGACGACTCCCCTATGACAAAGTCATGAATCACAAACAGGCCCCTGGGTCTAGAAAGTGGTAATAGATATTGGAGGAGTGCAGGAGTGTCCCTTTTATAATTTGTTTAAATTTTTAAAATCGTTTTTAAATTTGTATTGATTATTTTATGTGTATAATTAATAGTATTCGTGATGTATGATATTTGTTGCTCTCAGTAGAGAACTAGATCAAATAAAATGAACTTGAACTTGAACTAGGACGGTTTCCCTCACCCACCCAAAAGTGGCATGTTTCATCATAGGGTAACCTCCTCGCACTGTGAACCTGGTCACCTTGCGGGCTACAACCCCCTCTCTGAGAGGGAGGAGCTCAGGGATGTTTTTGTGTTAGAGGTATACTAAAATCTGTGGTTGAGCAGGGTGTGGTGAGGTGTGAAAAAAGGAAGTGTATGTGAGATAAAACTAACTCCAAGGATGTCAGAGACTTTATTAGGGCTTCCCAAGGTCTGGGTTAAGAAAATATCTGTAACAGGAGGTAATTCAACCTGGCATAGAACTGTGATGGTCCATCAGGGGGTTGTAGCCCACTTTGTGACCAGGTTCACAATGTGAGGCGGTTACAATATGATGAAGCATGCCACCTTCGGGAGGGTGAGGGAAACCGTCCTATAAAAGGTACGCTCCTGCACTCCTCCAATATTTAGTACCATTTTCTTCTAGACCCAGGGGCCTGTTTGTGATTCATAGTAAGTTAACACCTCACCACTTGACATGTTTGAAGGAGCACAAGAGTCAGGGTACTACCACACAACCTTTACAAGGCAATGATTGGGATCACCACCAAACAAAAAAGGCTTGAATTTGGATGGGTGCGACTCTTACAGGCCAGTATCGCCTCAAACGGGTCATCTCAACTTCAACAGACCCAGACCAAGTGGGCTTTATGCTTGACCAGGGAACCCACCTCAATCTTAGACAGCTCTTTAGATGTATGGACTATACTACAGGTAAGCTGGATGCTGCCAAAGAATTCAACACGCTAGAATAAGCATTCATGTGAGGTTTTGACATGTATGGGCTAGGTTCCGCATTACAAGGCCTGGGTGGGGTCTGCTTTATAGTGAGGTAATAGCTAGAGTCCGGGTGAATGGGACACTCCCAAAGCTGTTCCACCTTGGAGAGTGGACCAGGCAAGGGTTTCCGCTGTCCCCTATGATTTATGCCCTGGCGCTCAAACCATTTTGCTTGCTGGGTGTGGCGTGACACCCTAGTGCACGGGCTCAGCTGGGAGAACACCTGGAAGGAGCGCATACCTTATACACAGATGACATCATACTTTATCTGGCAGACCCAGCAGTTTGGGCCAATTCATTTGAAATGGGGAGGAGGCATGCAGCCCCTTTTCCCGGGCCCCGGGGACCCCTTCCTCCGGGACACCTTTGCTTTCTGTGCATTTACGCGGCGGGAACACAAAAGTTTCTCCCTGCTTGGGCTCTTGCAGGCAGGGAAACAGAAAAGCTGCTCACGCCGCACCCTTGACAGGTGCTGGCAGTGGATCTGGTACAGCTGCCAGGGCCTTTGGGCTCTTCCCGCACCCTCCCCCCCCTTAACCCCATCACCAACATAAAACAAGCATTGGCATAGCCAATAGGTCTTGCCTTTGGGACCTTATAAGTATTTAATTATGCAGCACAATATCCTTGGTGTAACATCAACTGTTGCATGGCTAAACACTTATAATGCCCCAAAGGCGAGACCTATTGGCTATGCCAATGCTTGTTTATTGCGGGAGCAGTTCTTCCATGGTCTGGTGCTGTTAACCTATGGCTGGTGGAGATTCCTTCTGCTAAATAAGTAGCTACTATGCGATTTTTTAATTACCAAACACTTGCAATTGCATAGCTTGTAAAAGCAGAGACCACATCTACTTTCAATGAGTTAGAAATAAAGTGCTCTGTAAAGGTGGCTGATGCGTGGCTAACTAACTTGGTATTAACAGAATAGCTGAGGAATTATGGACAACTACCCCCTTAAAAAGTATTACATTAATTAAGCATGTAGACCAAATTGACATAACAAATAATGCACTTTATTGCAGTAGCCAACCTTGATAATTATGTGCATACACACCATGTGAGAACACACCAAACACACTATAATCGTCCTCCCCCCTTACAAAGCGCAGCGCACACCGATGGTTTCTTGGCACACAAAAGGCACGTATTTGAGAGATTTGAAAAGCCACGTTTTCAACTTTTTGCTTAAAAGGGGGAGAGCCTCGTGTAACTTTGGATCCAGATGGCTGTTGTTCCGGTACCATGCAACCCCGTGCATACAAAAGTGAACAGCGTTTTGATTTTTTCCAATAATGTGGCCTTTACATTTAAAGAGGGGAATTTCAAGCGACATTCACCGACTCCTGAATATTTCAATATTTAATATTCAGGCACTCAGTGAAAAAGGTATATAAATCCGGGCTTTGAACTGTCAGAGTGCTCCTGTTCCAAACCACTCAAAGACTGGTGTCCTCCATCCTGGAATGCTGAATATAAAAAAAAAATGTGGCTGTGCCATGCCCTAGGAGTGCACATGCGTGTGTTTCCTTTGCATGTGTGTTCATTGTTTGGCAGATCTTAGGTTTCAATGCTAGAAGGATTGTTCAGCAAATAAATCAGCTTGTATTCTAACCAGCATGTCCTGTTTCAAATCCAAGTAAAGTAGCTGAGTATGTAAATGCATCGGCTGCCAGATATAAGTTTAAGGTGTTGCTGACAGGCTGCATTCTGCTACAGCGGCGCTAAAAAGAATTAAAAAAAGCCTGGGAGTGGAGCTGAGTATGTAAATGCATCGGCTGCCAGATATAAGTTTAAGGTGTTGCTGACAGGCTGCATTCTGCTACAGGGGCGCTAAAAGGAATTAAAAAAAGCCTGGCACATGAAAACCAAAACAAGCCTGGGAGTGGTGCGTGCGTGCGCGTGCTAAAAGGAATTTAAAAAAGCCCGGCGAAGCACTCGTGCTGTCCGGGAGTGGTGCGTGCGTGCGCAGTCTGCTCATTTCCAAGCACGGCACTCGTGCTTGTGGTGCGCCCCTGCTCGCTCCCGCAAGGTGGATGCCGCCACAAGCACGAGTGCAGTGCTTGAAAATGACCAGAGCGACGGCTAAAGGTCCTACTATACAGCGCATGCGCGCTGCATAGGCAAGACCTAAAAATGTTGTGGGATGCCCCGGGTGGACACTGGTCCACCACAGTTTTTTAATTTTATTTTATTAAAGGCAAAGGTGTTTTTGGCACCTGCATGGCCCCATGGAATGGGCTGCTTGCAGGGAGCTGTCGGACCCGCAAGGGCCCTGGGACTCCAGCTCCGGCCTCCAGCATAATACAAAATGTTGTGGGGTGCCCTGGGTGGGCACCAGAGAGAATGGGAAAAAAAAGCAAAAACTGTCTGCTTCTGCCCAGCCCCATGGGATGGGCCGCTTGCATGTAGTGCAGCAGGCCCCACAAATACTAATAAAACACACAAAACACTGTTTCCTGAGGTATATAGAATATAACCCCATGAAAAGAAATTGGTGTTTTTAAATATTTCCAGAGCTGGAGCTTTTGCTTTTCAGCATAGGAATGCAGGGACCCGCTGTGGTTGGTTTTATGGCTACACAATGTGGTCTGAGGAATGTAAAAAAGACTGACAAATATTTAAAGTTTTTTTATCATATATCCTTTATTTAAATGTTTATTTGCACAACTAATAGGCTTGGCTTTTATTTATTGAAAATAACTTGGCATTAAAAGAAACCTAGCTCTCCACTGAAAAAAACAACGGTTAAAGTGACAGTTATAGATATAGATAGGTATTAAAAAGAAAACCTTAGAAATTCACTGAAAAAACAAAGATTAAAAGGATATTATAGTTAGGTGAAAATGTAAGTTAAAACATTTTAAGATATCAAAACCACTGAAATTCACCAGTTATAGTTATCTCAAATAACTATAACTTGTGCCCTAAAGTAAATATAACTTACTCCCTCGCCTTGCACTGCTAATTACCGCCTCTATTACATTACTCATTACATGCTCTGTGACATCATTAATAACATCACTGTAACATCTGAATTGATATAATTGATGACAACACCGTGCATGGCGGGGATGCTAGTCATAGTTACTTTAGGACATGAGTTATAGTTGTTTGAGAAAACTATTACTGGTGGGTCTTAGTGGTTTTGTTCATTTAAAATGCTATGTTTTAGCTGACATTTTCACCTAACATCCCTTTAACCTTTTGTTTTTTCCAGTGAATATATATATATATATATATATATATATATATATTTATTACAGCTCCAACTTGCCCACACTTGAACAGCACTCGAACTCAATCGTCAGGTGGCAAACCTTTATTTAGGGGGTATGAGCAGACTCCTGTCTGCCATTCTATTGAGACAGCCATTTTCCGCTTGTTGTGCCTGACGCGTTTTGAAGGTTGATACCTTCTCTTCAGAGGCTTTGCGCTGGAAATGAATACGTGCCTTCGGCCGGGACTACGTCTCCCATAATGCTGAGAATGGTGATGGACCAGCCCATCTGGGGGCGTGATTAGCAGCATAAGGGAGACACCGAGGCCGAAGGAGTCTGCTCATACCCCTAAATAAAGGTTTGCCACCTGACGATTGAGTTCGAGTGCTGTTCAAGTGTGGGCAAGTTGGAGCTGTAATATATATATATATATATATATATATATATATATATATATATATACTAGACCAGAGGTCTTCAAACTTTTGGGTGCCGAGACCCCCTCTGTCAACATTTTGAGGCGTAAGGACCCCCTCCTGACAAAAATTTCTAAACCTGTAGGCAGGGCTACTGGAATTATGAGGCAGGTGAGGACCAAATTACGTGACCGGCTTGACTAAATTGTGTGGGAAGAAAAGGTAAATGATGTTATGTGATGCCGCGTACACAGTAACACTGAGGAAAGATTTCACCCCATCAGTACCAGTGTATAACCAAAATACAGCAATTAACATCAGAAAGATTTCTAGTCAACCTTTGTGAAGGGCCTTCCACTCCGCAGGAATACGTGCTGCCACATTAGAAGCTCACTTGGCCCTGGCCGGGAGAAGCAGGGGTCCCTTAAAACCCTGGCGGTTTTGTGCAGAGTTAAGCAGTTTACCCATGCAGCTTTCCTCTCACCCCCCTCCCTTCCATCCCTCTGTCCTCTCCTAACCCCGGATCCCTCTCTCACTTTGCAGACAATTTTATTTCACCCCTTTTTACAACTTCTGAACTCTCCCCATTCAACCTCTCACTTCACCTTTAACACTCCCAGCAAGGGCTGGTCCTAACACTGGTCGCACACGGTGCAACAGTCTTTTTTTTGGTGCCCCACCACCGTTTCCTCCTTCTCCATGAATTCCTTCACTGCCACTCACCAACAATTCACCTCATCTCTCTATAGCATCTTTCTGACAAACATTTCATTTTTTTATAGCGCTACTCATAGTTTACTCACACTCATTTCTGTGATCTGCATGGTACATATTCTTTGTAGCAGGAACGTTAACCCTCTGCACTGTGTGGGTGACAAGAGTGCCCATGTGAGTGCACGGTGAGCGATGCAACAGTGTGAGAGTAGGGTAAGAGGAGTGACTGCAGGGTGAGTGAGGTGGCTTATGAATTTAGGTGCGGATGCAAGTTCAGAATGGGACGAATGAGTGTATGATTACTGATGGGCTTGTTTGAGTGAGTTACATATTGAGCAGTGAGGGGGACAGGTGAGTGAAGTGTCACATGAGTGCAGGATGAGTAGTGTACTCGTGTGGCTGCAGGGTGAGGTATAGGATGAACAGTGCAAGTGCATTGTGAGTGCAGAGTGATCACTGTGAGTGCAGGGTGAGCGGGTGAATGGTGTGAGTGCATTGTGATCGCTGTGAATGCAGGGTGAGCGTGAAAGTGAAGGGCGAGAATGACGAGTGAGTTGTCTGAATGCAGAGTGCATTCCCAGACACTTGAAGTAACTCAGCATGTTATGGACGGCGGCGTAGGGATTAAGATCTAAGTTAAACTATTGCTATTATGGCATTAATCGGGGATCGAGGAAATAAATAATGTGCTGATCCTGCAACAAACTTCCAGTCCTATGGTTAGGGTTGCCAGCAGATTATTTTGATGGCCCAGTCGGTACAAAAATAAGCAGTCACCTAAAGCTGTATTTTAAGCACTTATCTGTGCATACTTCGAACAGCAAATATAAATAGAAAGCACTTTTAATTGTGTTCTAGGGCTGCCTCAATGATCCATGACTGATAATTAAAGAGAACAAAGACAGAAAAGTCACATAACGAATGCATACATACTTTTTTATTTATAAGTCTATTTAGTGTCAAGAGGAGGTCTTTACAGGCTCTTTAAACAAAACACGGCAGGCATTTTTCTTTTGGCAACCCTACTTTATATTCCTTTTCATGAAATGCATTCTCACACTGCAGTAGTAAAGGTAAAATACAAATGTAAGGAATAGGCAGAGTGGGGGCCCAGGGGGTACTGGAACCAGGAAAAAAACTAAGCCTCTGTAACCAGTTTACAAAGGCATGTAAACATGCAAATGGTCTTTAAAGACCTGTGAAAAACTCGGGCGTGCCGGAGATAAGACTCCAGACACTGCCCAGCTGAGCCCCCAGCAGCTCGAGTTGCACTACAGCAGCCCGGGCTGAGACGCAGGACGGGGGAAGAGGGGGGGCTGAAGCCCTTGGGCCTCGGCAGAAGTGTGACTGGGAAGGCGCGACCCCCTTTGCATCACTCCACGGCCCCCCTGGGGGTCGCGCCCCACAGTTTGAAGACCCCTGTACTAGACACAGTTGCTCCTTCCGTCTCCCCACGGCAGAGGATCGCTGCAGCCGGCGGAGCGCGCCGGACAAAAGTCTCAATTACAAAGTTCCAGTTGATGGTTTATTCCAGTAAGGCGTTTCACTTGCATGGCAAGCTTGTTCACACACTGTATTGTGGGTAATGACTGCAATACATACTGGATGACAGAAAGTAAAGAAGGACAAGTTAAGGTTGCACACTTTCACCAAAATGGCATCCATTTTGTAATGGTCAACTTGAGGTAAAAAGTCAAATATTACATTCATTTTTTACTCATCAAACAAGCTGTAACTTAAATTGTGCAAGATGAAAATCAGCAGTATATATATCAACATAATGCTTTCTTATGTGAAATACCCTAAGTTGATACTGATCATGTACCTTATACTGCTGTTGGTACTGCAATGTTATGCCGGTGTGATTTTCAAAATGCGCACCACAAAGTTATACTGCATATATCTTAGGCATAGTGCCAAGCGTGGTGATATTGTGTAGGTACTCAAGTCTAAGCGAGCAACCAAGACCACCCCCACAAAGACGTTGTCCCAGAATACTGACAATTGTTCAAAATGCTCCTAACCATGGTAAAATACCAACTGAACTCAGCGAGTGCCTAGAACCATTCGCACTATAAGTAGAGAAGGAAACCTGTGTACGGCTAGTGCCCTAATAGATCCTCTCAACAAGCCCCGTATATTGTCCTCGGCAAGTGCCTGGGTGTACGGTGAACAGGTCAATAAATCAACTACTCTGTAATCCTGGTACTGCAGAAGACCCATCCATAAACCAGTTGTCACGAGGTGCCCCTCCATGGTCGGATGGAGGAAGAAGATGATGAACAGTTGCCCCCTTACCTCTCTCCTGTTCTTTATTCACAGTCACCATGGGTACCACAAGTCTCGGAAAAGAGCGGCCCCTTTAATTCCGTTCACTACCGCGATGATGTTCCCACCCATGTGACGGGGTCACATGATCCGCTCAGGATGACGTATGGAGAAGTACCGGTATTTGAATCGCAGGCAAAGGACAGGGAAGGTGCTGCTGTTCGGCAAGGACTGAGTGAAGGCGTCACCGGAGAAGGAGTCGAGGACATTCCAGAGAATTCAGCCCTAACTTCTCGTGGACACTCCGAAATAGGAACACCATATTCCGAATGGGAACCGAGGAACTGGAGATATCGTCGGGAGAGGGAGACGGAGGTCGAACGGAGGAAGCGGGAACACCGCCGAGAGAGGGAGCCGGACCCAATCCGGCACAGTGACCGCACCAGCCACGCTCCCGGAGGTGCGTGGCTCCCCGAGGTACGTGCTTGAGTTCGAGGGTGGTTTTCAAAAAAAGCTATAAGTACCTTGTCGGACAATCTACCAGGGGTAGAGGGAGGGCTCTAGTAACCTCAATGATTCTTGCCCTACAACCACAACCGCTTGATGACGTCCGGGTGTTTTCCCTCCACTCCCTTTCCCCTACCACTGCTTTTGCTAAGTGACTCTGACCTGACCCCGTTTTTTCATTTCTTTTGTTTTTTTGGTTATTGATTCTGGGATTGACGCCTTCAACTGCTGGAAGAGAAGGAAGAACTGTTTTCGACTCCTTCCGAGCCCTGACATTAAGGAGCAAAGGAAGTCTGTCACCCATTAAACCTGATGTATAATCCCAAATAAAAGACTGTGTATCTGCCTCTCCTACTTTGGCTTCCTCGTGTTTGTTCACACGTGGTATCAGAAGTGGGATAAGGTTCCATTAGACTATATACAATGGAGAACCTCATCCAACAACTCGTCGTAGGACAAGAAAAACTCGAGTGGGCCTTGGAGAGGCATATGTCATCGGCTCAGGCCGATAGAGAACTGTTCAGCACTTCGATAAATCAACAGCTAGAAAGCCTCTATAAAGTGTCTGACAGACAGGATGTTTTCGATAAACAACTGCCCGTGAGACAGGGGGCTCAGACTGCTTTCCCTACTGTTCCCCTACAGAAATACAATGAGGGAGAGGACCCCGACTCGTTTCTTCTCAATTTTGAACGCGCGGCCCGTGCGTCAGGCTGGCCAGAAACTAAGTGGCCTTTCTTCTTAGCCCCGCTATTGACTGGAGAGGCCCAAGCGGCCTATCAGGCTGCTAATCCTACTGGCACTTCCTCGTATGCCGAAATAAAGGGAATTATATTAGACCACCTGGGGTTAGATGCCGAAGCATATAGAACACGCTTTAGAAAAGAAAAAGGGAAGCCTGGAGACACACCAAAAACCATGTTCCATAAATTGAAGACAGCTGCAGATAAGTGGTTAAGGCCTCAAGATCATACCAAGGAAGAGATTATGGCCATGATCTATCTTGAGCAATTCCTCGAGGCCTTACCATACCCAACACAAAGGTGGTTAAAACAACATACTGGCCTTACTCTTGACCAAACGATAGAAATGGCAACCACCTACTCCCGGGCACAACCTAGAGCACCTACCTGGGAGGCGGAGAACAAACAACGACCGGGTGTAGGGAAACCCGATAAAAAATTACCAAGATTACCGCTTGAGGTCATCAAACACAGACCCCCTAAACCCGAGGCCATAACGGGAAAGGGACCGCAATGTTACGACTAGCCCGGTTCTGTCTATTGAAAAAGACTACCGAGGAACCCATGGATATAAACTATTTACCCCGACATGTCCTGTATACGGAGGAGTTCGGGACCGGGTATTATGTAAGTTTGGTCCTAGATGGGGTTTATGTGAAGGCGCTCCTTGACTCGGGCTGCAGGCAATAAGTCATACAGAGCACCCTCATTGAGTCAAAAGACATAATTCCACACCGGTTGATACCCATTAAATGTGTTCATGGGGATGTAAAAACCTATCCAGCCGCCCAGATAAAAGTGAGGTTACCCGATGGGAGGGACCTAAAGGCTATCGTAGGGGTGTTACCTAGTCTACCCAAAAAACTTATCTTGGGAACCGATCATCCCGAATTTATGGAACTTCTTCAAAATAAAATTAAGGGGACCCCTCATAGATCAGCTGTACTCATCAGTCAAGCTCCATGGCAGGGCGACAGACATTTCCGGTATGCGCAGACAAATGACCCTACCCTCCAACCCGCTTGGCAACCGGCATCCCTGACTATTACCACATATCCTGCCTTTATCGTTGAGAATGACCTTCTCTATAGGGTGGGAGGTCCAGCCACTACCAAACAACTGCTTGTACCCAGAAGCTTTAGAGAACAGGTCATGTTTTTTGCACATAGTCACCTGTTAGCAGGTCATACCGGAGCCCAAAAAACTAGTCGGACAATCCTTGAACACTTCTATTGGCCAGGTATATATGCCCACATTACCAAGTACTGCCAAGAGTGCGAAGTATGTCAGAGGAAAAACCCTTATCGCCCTCCTGCTGTTCCATTACAACCCCTACCGATCATTGACAAACCGTTTGATCGTGTCGGGATGGACCTTATTGGTCCCTTACCTAAGTCACGAAAGGGTAATCAATACGCATTAGTCATTATCGACTACGCTACCCGGAAGCATTCCCTTTGAGAACACCCAACACAGTCTCTATCTGTGAGAAGCTGATGGAGCTGTTCTCACGTGTTTGCTTTCCACACGAAATCCTCACGGATCAAGGCACGCCATTCATTTTAAAACTGATGGCCCAAGTTTGTAATTCCTTAGATATCACACAAATCAGGACATCAGTATACCATCCCCAAACGGACGGGTTATGCGAACGCTACAATGGTACCATCAAACTCACCTTAAAGAAAATGATGACCGCTGAAGGTGCCAACTGGGATTCTCTGTTACCCTTGGCGTTTTGTCATCCGCTGCCAAAAACAAAGCAGTCTTGGTTGTTCTCCATTCGAGCTCCTGTACGGTAGACAACCGCGTACTCTCCTTGAGATGACGTGGGAAGCCTGGGAAAGAGAAACCCCCGAGGAGACCCAGGCACTCCTTGACTATTCAAAGGGATTGAGGTCACGGTTGTCCAAACTAAGGGAGTTCGCTCATAACAACCTCGAAAAGGCTCAACAACGACAACAGGTGTTCTATGACAAAGGGAAAAAATGGCGACATCTTCAACTGCATGACTGGGCTTTGGTCCTCCTGCCGTCATCTCTCCCCAAACATCGAGCAGAATGGAAAGGACCTTACGAAGTGGTAGAGAAAATCGGGCTAACCACCTACCGTCTCCGTCTTTCCAAACATAAGACCCAGATATTTCACATCAACTTGCTAAAAAAATGGTTAGGGACTCCAACTAAAACCAATTTACTCTTGACCACAGAACCTGAAACAACCAGGACTACCTTATGTCCCTAGACATAAACACAACCCTCCAGGAAAGTCAAATGAAGTCGTTACAGACTTTGTTGTCTACCTTTTCTTTTATCTTTTCTGACGTACCATGACGTACCCATTTGATTGAACATACTATCCCCTCTGTACCGCGGAAGGTCATAAGACAACGGCCATATCGTATCCCTGCTTCACGCAGGTCTATCATAGTAGGCGAAATACGAAACATGCTTACATCAGGCATTATAAGACCCTCCAAGAGCGATTGGTCCTCGTGCCCAAACCCGATGGGTCTGTGAGATTTTGTATAGATTTTAGAGCGGTTAATTCCATCACCCAATTCGATTCCTACCCTCTGCCGAGAGTGGACGAACTAATAGAGCAGTTAGGGGAGGCCAAATACATAACCACTTTAGATCTGACCAAGGGTTATTGGCAGGTACCTCTCTCTCCCCAAGACCAACACAAAACTGCGTTCTCCACTCCATCCGGTCTATACGAGTTCACAGTCCTCCCTTTTGGGCTACAAGGGGCCCCTGCTACTTTCCAGCGCTTAATGGATGTGGTATTGAGACAACATCAAGGTTACTCGTCTGCCTATCTTGACGATATCATCATATATAGCCCAGATTGGGACCAACATTTACTACACTGTCAAGAGGTATTTCGGGCCCTACAGGAGGCGGGACTACACATTAATTCCAAGAAATCTAGAGTAGCCTACCACAAAGTCCGCTACCTTGGCTACCTTCTAGGAAATGGGGTGATTGAACCCCAACATGAGAAAGTAAAGGCAATCACCAACCCACCATTCCCCACGACAAAAAAAGGGGTCAGGGCATTTTTAGGGTTATTGGGGGTACTACCGTAGGTTTATTCCCCACTATTCCCAAATCGCTGCTCCCCTAACTGATCTCCTACAAAAAGGGATAAAAGAGAAAGATCTCTCACCCTCTTCGAAAGCTCTCCAAGCTTTTCAGGACTTGAAACTAGCCATAACATCTAGTCCTGTTTTGGTCTCCCCCGACTTTTCGCGTCCTTTCATCCTTCAGACAGATGCATCAGACACAGGGTTGGGGGCGGTCTTGTCCCAAGAGACGGTGGATGGGGTTGAGCAACCTGTGGCCTTTATTAGTCGCAAACTATTCCCCCGTGAGAAGAACTATGCGATCATTGAGAAGGAGTGTCTAGCGGTTAAGTGGGCGGTGGAGAAGATGCGATATTACCTGGAGGGCGCCCCGTTCCTGCTTTACACTGATCATGCTCCTCTTCAATGGCTAGCTCGCAACAAAGGCAATAATCCCAGGGTCCTTAGGTGGTTCCTCTCCCTCCAGCCCTTCTCTTTCGAAATTAGGCACAGGAAAGGTAGTAGTAATGCGAATGCTGACTTCTTGTCCCGTGTTTCGCAGTTCCCCGAACGTGAACTGACTAGGGGAGGGGTGTGTCACGAGGTGCCCCTCCATGGTCAGATGGAGGAAGAAGATGATGAACAGTTGCCCCCTTACCTCTCTCCTGTTCTTTATTCACAGTCACCATGGGTACCACAAGTCTCGGAAAAGAGCGGCCCCTTTAATTCCGTTCACTACCGCGATGATGTTCCCACCCATGTGACGGGGTCACATGATCCGCTCAGGATGACGTATGGAGAAGTACCGGTGTTTGAATCGCAGGCAAAGGACAGGGAAGGCGCTGCTGTTCGGCAAGGACTGAGTGAAGGCGTCACCAGAGAAGGAGTCGAGGACATTCCAGAGAATTCAGCCCTAACTTCTCGTGGACACTCCGAAATAGGAACACCAGATTCCGAACGGGAACCGAGGAACTGGAGATATCGTCGGGAGAGGGAGACGGAGGCCGAACGGAGGAACCGGGAACACCGCCGAGAGAGGGAGCCGGACCCAATCCGGCACAGCGACAGCGCCAGCCAAGCTCCCGGAGGTGCGTGGCTCCCCAAGGTACGTGCTCGAGTTCGAGGGTGGTTTTAAAAAAAAAAAAAGCTATAAGTACCTCGTCGGACAATCTACCAGGGGTAGAGGGAGGGCTCTAGTAACCTCAATGATTCTTGCCCTACAACCACAACCGCTTGGTGACGGTCCAGGTGTTTTCCCTCCACTCCCTTTCCCCTACCACTGCTTTTGCTAAGTGACTCTGACCTGACCCCGTTTTTTTCTTTCTTTTGTTTTTTTGGTTATTGATTCTGGGATTGACGCCTTCATCTGCTGGAAGAGAAGGAAGAACTGTTTTCGACTCCTGCCGAGCCCTGACGTTAAGGAGCAAAGGAAGTCTGTCACCCATTAAACCTGATGTATAATCCCAAATAAAAGACTGTGTATCTGCCTCTCCTACTTGGGCTTCCTCGTGTTTGTTCACACCAGTATTCCACAATAACAAAAAATGTGATAAAAGTGAAGTGATCACGATATCTCCCAATACTACTTCACACCCCAATGGACAGAGATAAAGTTCAAATTAAATGATAAAAGAAAGGATCTCTTATCTGTAGGGTGCTGCTCTCCACCATGGTGATGTTGAAGAAAAGGTTAGGGGGTTAACGCTGGAGCGGTTCCTCTAAGTCAGTCCCTTCCTTTTCTCCTGTGATTTAAAAAGAACACCATGAGTTACTCTCACAGTAGGGGTTAAGAATCAACAATATACAACAAATTAATGCATACAGACAAGAAAAAGTTCTCTCAGCCAATGGAAGTGCCATCGGTAACAAGCATCAGACAGGTCACACAAATCTAATCAGATCATGCAAAAAGAAGCTTCCATCCTACTATTCATGAAGGTGAATGCTCATTTCCTCATCCTGGTTATGCCCCTCCGGGCTCTTGGTTTGTAGGTTGATGCTGTTAAAAATGTCGAGGAGATGCCTGGAAGACAACTTCTTCCTGTTTGATGGGACTCTATACCAGCAGAAGAGGGGGACTGCGATGGGCACCTGCTTCGCCCCCAGTTATGCGTGCTTGCACGTAGGCTGGTGGGAGGAGCAGGTGCTTCGCAAGGAATTTGCATTGGAATGGGATCGTAATATTGTATGGACCAGATTTATTGATGATTTATTTGTTATCTGGAAGGGCACAACGGAATCTGCCGAACTCTTTGTAAATCATCTAAACTGTAACGATCTAAATCTAAGGTTCACACATATGATTAGTACACAACAGGTACCATTTCTAGATGTCGAGGTGTTTGTAGAGGCAGGAAAGTTGGAAACTAGGCTATTTAGAAAATCGACGGCTGGTAATACCACGCTGCACGCCTCCAGCTTCCACCCTGCCCATACCAAGAATAGCATCCCCTATGGTGAGATGCTTCGAGCCAATAGGAACTGTAGTACAAAAAATTAATTGGCCAAATAGAAATGAGTGAAAGATTCCTTCAGAGAGGTTATAATGAGGTCACTATCAAGGCAGCAAGAGAAACCGCAAACAAGAAAAAGCGTGAGGAACTTTTATTCTCTAAAAGAAGGATCAAAAATGAGAGAGTGGAACCCCAGATGCGCTTCCTAATCACCTATACTCGCCAGAATAGGGAATTCCGAGAGTTGCTAAATAAAAACTGGCATATTCTTAAAGCAGACCCAGTTATAGGGCAACATCTTCCAAACTATCCCCCACTGACGTTCCGCAGAGCGCCTTCATTGAGAGACGCTGTGGTTAAATCGAGTCCAGAAAGTGACAGGGACCAAGGGTGGTTGAAACCACCCTCTGGGTTTAAAAGATGCAGTAAGTGTAGAGCTTGCAGCATTGGAAAAAACACGATCAAGTATTCCACTCCCTTCAGTAATAGAGAGGTCAAGATTCGAAGTTCCTATAACTGCAAGACTGATTTCGCAATATATGTGCTGACGTGCACCTGTGGTTTTCAGTACGTGGGAAGTACTACGCTGCAGGTGCACAAGAGGATTCTTCAGCACATGAGAGCTATATCAAATGCGGATAGATCGTATCCGGTAGCCCGACATTGCGAAGTAATTCATTGCAGAGACCCCACTCAAATCACCTACTTTGTGATAGATGCGATCCCACCTAGCAAAAGAGGGGGGGACAGGGTGAGAGCACTACGCGCACTAGAAACACGTTATATTCTTCTGCTCGACAGTAAAACACCACACAGGCTTAATCATGATGAAGAATTTCATTCATGCCTATGATATGTTATGACTGCTGACAGAAATGTATAAACAAGGAATATGACTAAGCAGTATGAAGCAATGAATATCTGATTGTGCATGTATTATGCAAGTGTCCCAAATAATAATGCACAAGTTGGTCTCCATGTAGAATGGGCTAATACCATGTAGCAACTGAGGAAAAAGGGCACTTGCCCTAGATTTGCAGAATAACCTGAGGACAGGTATCTTTAGAAATGTGTGTGTTGTTTTTCGGCATTTGCTTATCGTAGAACGTTGATGTGGGTACAAGCAACTTTTAGACACTTGTCTTGTGTTATTTAGTACTGCATAAATATGTGTAGGAAATAATTTTCATTGTTGGAAGAATTAATGAGCATCTTGCCGCATAAGCCAAACGAAACCGCAGCGAGAATGTGCAACTGTAACAAAGTTTTTAAAAGCCTGTAAATTAAATGTAACATCTTTACAGTCAAGTCAATTACCATCAAACGCGTGCACGCCTCACACACAAAAGAATGACCAAGTCACTAAAAATTATCTGCTTTTAAACAATACTGACATATAAAACAGCGGTGGAGCAACGTAAGTCTGTTTTCTTGGCCAGTTGGGCACATGGTATGTAAAGACCATTGTCATTTCACGCCGTAGCACCTTGTGAACAAGGCCGCTGTGCCGGCTGAAACGCGTCATGGCTGACGTGCTTTTTGATTAAAGAAACAAAAACGATCGCAATTGCTGTTGGCTCCGTTTTGTCTTTTAGAGTTTCGTCAAGCGTTTTTTCATTATTTATATATATATATATATATATATATATATATATATATTGTGTGTGCACTAAAATATATAATTCCTTAGTATCCTAGCTCCTCTTTTGGAATGCAAGTTATGTTCAAGGAACCTATCATGCTTTATCTTTGGATCACACCTTCATGCTGGGTAGCTGCACTGGAAGAACTCTGACGCAAGCTCCCAGGGTTTCTAACCAAGGATGTCTCTGGCAAAGCTCTTTTCATGACCTGCTACAGCAAACAAAGTGAGACAAGGTACTTCCCATGCAGGGATCATTTTTGCAATAATACCACATTAAATCTTTAATCGCATTACCAATAGACATATTATTCCTGCAAGCAGCCCGAATGCATTCTCCTAACATCTTAAACCACTCAACTTTTCCATTACTCTGTGGGTGATCTAAAGGAGATTTAATGTGTCTGATACGTTAATTCAAACATTATTGCATCTTTGATTAAATAAATTGAACACCATTATCTGTCATGATTTCTTCAGGAGAACCTTCACTCATCAACACTTTTTGAAAAAGTGCTATTACACATTTAGTGACAGGAACACTAAGTGGTTCAACCTCCATCCAAGGGGATAAATGATCATTTAAGACATTGAAATCTCTCATATGTGATGGTAGCATATAATAAGGTGTCAAAACAATCGACATCTAATCTGTGCCGTGCTCTTCCCAGGCAAGGTATAATTGATTCCACAATACCTTCAGTGAGCAGAGCTTTGGCACTCACATTGCACTTCACCCACTTTTTTACGTATTCATCAATCTCTCCCTCCGTTCCTGGACACCAGAAATTATGAATTTTCCTTTTGGTTACTATCAATTCCCAAAGGCTTCAAATGAACAGACTCCATAAGCTTGGAATAATAACATTCAGGAGGAATAAACTTGTCATTTCGAACCACTTTATTGCCTTCAAGTGACCGCTCATCCAACATTTTCCAGAACAATTTAAGATTGACCGATGCCTTTTTTCCTTGTGCCACCCAGATCTTAAAAACGATTTAATATTATTCAAAATCTTCCTTGTAGGAAATCCATTTTTTCTGCATGATCTCCCCAGATTGTTTACCTTTTGCAGGAGCCTATATTTTTACTAGCTTTAGAACTCTGTGCCGTTTACCCCTGCTAACCAGGAGTAAAGGTACCTGTGCGATTCTTTAAACATGTCTAAATTAGCTTGTTCCTAATTGGAACATTTAACTTGTCTGTAAGTCCATAATATATGCTGTTGAAAGTGCACCCAAGACCTGGAAGTTAAGGGATGTTACCACTGTCTATTTTGGGGAGCTGGGGGCATTCCAGAACTGGCTCCAGCAACCCTTAGAACACCTCCTTCAAATGGTTAATACCAAGCAATGTTCATGATTGTTAAAATGTCCTGTTACCCTCCCACTCATTGCTAGACGTGAGCCAGAGATGGTGCAGGATCAAGTACATGAGAAGCAATCAGAAGAGGTGCATTGTTACAAAACAATACTGTAGTGACGATGCTTACACACAGTAGTACATTTTGTTAACTTGTTTATTGCCACTTACAGGATATGTCCAGTACAGCAGGGGCCCAGAGTGAACTGACTCGAAAGGAACACTAAGAACACTTTGGTCATAACATTCTTTGAAGCAATAACATTCCATGCTATGTTGCAGACCATGGGTACTTGCAAACATTTTTCAGAATACCAAAAGATTTGGACTGTGGTTTGACCGAGGACCACATTAATGCCAGCAGTGGAGGGGGGTAGGGGAGGGAGTCTGTAGTAAGGTGGCATAGGGAAAGCGAAGCATGTATATCTAAAGGCTGAATTACACATTGTGAAACGCAATAAACCTGAGATCAATCCCGGATACCCCACTTAACCAAATTGTGTGACCCTAGCCAATTATTTTATTTCACTTGGCCTCCTTTTGTCTTCATTAGCTCATACAAGAGGACCTCGAAATACATGACTTCAGGGTGTGTACTGTACAAAACCTTCTCTGGTGTTTTATTGAATAAACTATAATGTTGTCCATGCATAATAGCAACCATGCCACTCAGAGGGTGCACATAACAACTGACTAGCCTCTTAGTTCACTATTTGCATTGTTTTCAGGTCGGGGAGCATGACTTTCTAAATTCATGTGTGCAAACTATCACTTAAAAACAAAAAATACTTCTCAATACAGTGATATAATCTGATGTACTAAGGTGAAATGCTTCAGCATGTTAATGAAATGCACTTTTTGAATATTGAAGAGATTTAATCATATTTTTACACGTTTTTTGCAATATGTCTTTAAAAATGAAGGTGTTCCTAAGTGGTGCATGACACCTTAATTATTTCCTTTCTTTAACTTCAGTTAGCCTGTAAATAAATGCTTGCCAATTTATTTAACATCTTTCTCAATGTTAGTGCAGAGATAAGAAAACTGCAACCCATTGCTACTGTTAAGCAGGGGCCGTATGTAAAGGTCAAGAGGGCCAAAAGCGGCCCCCGGTCCATACTTTGAATATCACTGGTGTAAACCACTATTGCATTGCTCCCCCTTTACAATAAAACACATATCAGAATAATATAAACTTTTTGACACAACTTTATTCCCCCTCCAAAAACACTTAAGTGTAACAACAACTACAAAGGAAAAAAACGAAAAATGAAACGATGCCTTGCATGCATATAAAAGCACGACACGAAGGGAAAGAAATCCTGAAACCTCTGTGGCTTACATCTAATACATGAACTTTAACTACTTATCTCACTAATGAAGCATAGCTTAGGTTTCTTTCCTGTTCCACACTACTTGTATTTAGCCACTACTTCAGCACTGAGATCTGAAGATACTCTGTTAGTGCTTCACCAGACTATATCTGACAATATAACTGAATTGTTTTTGTATTTCACAACCCTGTTTAGGTTCTCTGACTTTAGATATACCTTTCTTTTAGGGAATAGGATTTTTCACTTTTACCCAAATATCAATTTCAGTCTACAGATCTTGTTACCTTGAATATTTGTCCATTTTAAACTCATTGGCATTAGAATTGCCTTTGTAATTTTCCATAAATCACTCACATTGTCTTTTGCAATCCTCAACATTCAAACTTGACATAATTCAGAAGAAGCCTTCCTTCCTAGCATCTTTTTAAAATAATTCTTTTTAGAAATTACAAGAAGATTAATGCGATAACATCACACTAAATGTTTTACCGCTTTCTTCCAATGTTCAAATTATTCCTGTGAGCAGCCCGAATGCATTCCCCTAACACCACCTTAAACCTCTCTACTTTTCCATTTCTCTGTGGGTGATCTCAAGGAGGTTTAATGTGTCCGATACATTATTTCAAGCATTGTTACATCTCTGATTAAATACATTGAATACCATTATATGTCATGATTTCTTCAGGAATGCCTTCACTCGTAAACACCTTTTGAAAATATGCTTTTAAATATTTAGTTATAGGAACACTAACTGGTTTAACCTCCACCCAAAGTGATAAATGATCAAATAAGATTGTGAAATATCTCATTGGATTAGAGTTCATAAGATGCCAAAAAATCAACCTCCAATCTGTGTCATGCTCTTCCCAGACAAGGTATAGTTCATTTCACAGTGCCTTCAGTGACCAGAGCTTTGTCACTCACATTGCACTTTACACACTTTTTATATGTTTTCATCAATCTCTCCATCCGTTTCTAGACACCAGAAATCATTATGAATTTACTTTTTGGTTAATGTCGATACCAAATGCCCCAAATGAACAGCTTTGATAAGCTTGGAGCAATATCATTCAGGAGAAATAAGCTTTTCACCTCAAACAAATTTATTGAATTCAATTGACCGCTTCTCCGACACTTTTCGGAAAACTTGAAGAGTGATGCATTTTTTTCTTTGGGTCACCCAGATCTAACACACTTCATAACATTATTCTTCATCTAATAATAAACAAGTATAAGGTTGCCCAGTCTGAATCCTTGCATTTAGCATTCATGGACTTAACGTCCTCATTCAATAGGGTCAAACGGGCAAATCTTTGAGCTCTGCTTAGCGAGTTGGGGGTTGACCCGAGCAGTGTGGCCCTTTTAGCCAATCTCCATGCAAAGACATCTGCCTCGGTGCGTTTATCCCAGGGTGCCGCTTGCATTCGCTCATTCCCTACTAGTTGTGGTGTCTACCAAGGGTGCCTTCTTGCCCCTTTTCTCTTTACTATATATGTGAATGGACTAGAGACCGCTCTATTATCAGTCTCGGTGGACTGCCGTAGGGTGGGAGCTGGATCCCTCTCAATCTTATTATACACGATAATGTGGTTCTTAAGGCCCGCACTGAACTGGGGTTGGACTTACTTTTGGCCAGGTTTGTTTCATTTATGGGGAATCTAGATTTATCGGTCAACTTTTCCAAGTCCTATGTGATGGAAGTGGGCCCAAAATCTACAAGTAGTAAGGCTTTAAGGTGGACAATATTACTTTGAGTAGAGTCACGGCATTGCATTACCTGGTTGTTTTATTTGATGCGAAAAACTGCTGGAAGCCACTAATCGAGGCTAAAAGATCAGAATTTATCAAAACCATGGGTGTGGTTTCCAGCTTTCCACGTAGGCTAGGTTTGTGGGCCCCAAGGGATCTTTTAGAAATGTATCAGGCTAAATGTATTTCTCAACTGCGGTATGGTAGTGAGGTTTGGGGCTATGCAAACCTGGACAAGGTCCAAGCTGCAGAAAATAAATTTCTACATCAGTTGGTACAGGTTCCGCACTCTACCCCAGCATTCTCGGTGCTGGTGGAGCTACGTCTTGGGCAAGTGATGGACTTGGTGTCTTTAAGCCCCTTATTGTGCTGGATAAAGATATGGAACAGGGAAGATCTAAAGCTAAATCGGTTGATCCTTGCGGACTGCCTGACCCTTGATCAGGCACATAAAATACAGTAGATAGCCTATGTGAAGGCAACTTTTGCCTCCCTAGGTAGGACCGACATTTTTGAGAATCCTACTTCTCTGTCGGTGCGAGAGCTTGAGTGTGTTAAAAGGCTGTTCTTGGATCGAACCTGCATGGAGAGAGAGCAGAATGAGCTGTAGAAACCAACAGTGTGGGCCACATGCTGTTGATAACCGTACAGGGGATGGAGCCTTACTTAGCCATGGTCCACTCACAGCAAGATAGGTTTTTATTGGCCAGGTTCAGGTTCAACCAACTTCATCATCTCTTGACGTCCCCATGTGGCTGGGTGCGGCCTGAAGCAAGGTTGCCCTGCGGCTGCGACAACAAGTCTCCGCAGGACACTTCATTTTGTAATGCTTTGTTCCTAATTTAGCTGGCCCAGGAAACATTTTTTAATTCCTTCATTGAAGTCTTTAAATTTTAATCAAGTAAGGCCAGCCATGCTTTATCTTCAAATGCTTCCTAATGAATGTGCTACTTTTACTCTTCTGTCATTCTTTGCGAGCTGCTTTGGCGTCCAGGAGATCGAGACTGAACTAACTGATGTTCTGTTCCAGATGGTTGAGTTATTCATGTTCTATTGATTACCATAGGAAGTAAATGTTTTGCGATGATTCTCTTTTTTATAATGATGATGGTGTTTGTATTCTTTTATGGTTGTTTTATCAACCAAATAAAGATTTTATTATGGTGAAAAAGATTTAAAAAAACTTAAATTATCAACATTATTCAAAACTTCATCTTTCTTGTAGGAAATCAATTTTATCTGCTTAGTCTCCCCAGGTTGCTCACCTTGTGCAGGGCCCTAAATATTTCCTAGCTTTAGACCTCTGTGCACTTTACCCCTACTAGCCAGGAGTAAAAGTACCTGTGCTTCCCCTTTAAACATGGTTAAATTAGCTTATTTCTAATTGGAACATTTAACTTGCCTGTAAGTCCATAATATAGGCTGTCGAAAGTGCACCCACGGCTTGGAAATTAAAATACCACTTCTGGACGGCAGTACCTATTGTGCCATACATTACAGTGGTAGTGCAAATCTAGCTACAGACAAAGCATGTGTAGCCTGTCTAGCTGTGAAACAATGCAATTCTAAATGTCAAAATAAATGCCATTGACAGGTAAAAAACGTCCCTTTCTAAATATTAATAAGTCGCCCCTTTGTAGGCCTTCTAGCCCCCAATGCAGGGTGTGGTGCATGGTGTTTAAAAGTAGGACATTTAGACATTTAATGTTAATATGTCCTTACAGTGACTAGCACCAACATGCTATTTTCTGTGTAGGTAGGCTGGCTGACGGCCCATGCCGAACCACTGGGAAGAAATATTAAATACTAATACTGTATCTTGGGAATGGGACCAGCTAGACAAATAATTAAACAACTATTCAGTCAGATTTTTAACAAATATTAAGGAAAAGTAACTTTTAGAAAGTTACCGCTTCGTTGCCTGATGTTCCTGGAGGCTGATTTGCATTGGCTCTTTAGCTTCTCCCAGGCCATCAATTAGCATTGAATAGATGTGAAATGCCTCCTAGGAGCAACACTAGGCTGACCCAAATAGGCAGAGATGGCTTCTCTATCTCCACAGATTATGCAGGTTGGGGGTGTGGCCCTCATGTTGACAGCACAATGTCAAATTTTGCTTTACAGGTCATTTGAGCCACATGTAACTGTTGGGGTGCACTTCAAAAGGAGAGAACAAGATGCCAAGTCAATTTTTGTGGATCTCTGTCTGGTTGCTGAAGGACCCTGCTTATGTTCTGCCAGACTTCTTTCTCTGGGTTTAGATACATGAAACACTCGGGGCACACTTGAAAGGGAGGGAACAGGATGCCAAGACAATTTTTGTGTATCCACCAACTGGTTGGTGGAGGAGCCTGCTTTTGTCTTACCAGACTTCTGTCTCTGGGTTTGTTGTGGGTACAGTTGCTGCTTCAAACTGAATTTTAGTTTTGGCTGTAGGAGGGCACTAAGATTACCATAGTGCACTTCTCATACACACCCCCAGCCCAAGATGAGTGTGGCTGAAGCCTTTTATCATCTTGGATCTGCCTTGAAACACTGTATTTTGGGCCTGTTTGCAGTAAAGTAAACAGGAACATCCGCAAAAGTAGGTATGTCAGGGCCTGGGAATGTCTACCCCATTGGTTAGGGAGGTGACTGCACCCCTAGCTCATGCCAGGCTTAAGTGTGGCATCTGCAGGCACCCACTTAAGGACACTTTCCTGGACCTGCGGATGATCAGACGATCCTGCTGTCTGTGACCTGAGAGGAGCCTTAAAGGACTAGATCTGATCCCTCTTGTACCGAGGACAAAGAAGTGGACTGCAAGGGTCAGTTTGCTGACTTGGTTGTGACTACAGGGAGACAAACTGCAAGAGGCCTTTTAATGGAAGTCCCCAGCTAACCAGTGACAAATGCACCCTGCTGTTGGCCGCTGCCTGACACCTTCTGAGTCTCTAAGTGCCTCCCCTGATGACCTGGCGGCGGCTTTAGAAGTGTACTATTGTGGTGGATTGGAGGTGGTTAGACAGAATATCAGAAACAAAAATACTGTGGAAGAATATAGCGTGTCAAGAATATCGAGGGCAAAAATATTGTGAAGGTAAGTTTCTATAGGTAAGCAAAGTTTTACTATTCATAACTCCACATATATGTACCTTGATGATATATATATATATATATGTTCAAAGTAATTAGGTGTGGAGTTAAGAATAGTAAATCTATAATTGCCTATTTGCACTTACCTTCTCGATATTTTGGTCCTCCATTTATTTTTACACTATATTTAGTCCACATAATAATTTTGTTTCCTATATTCTTTCTGTGATCGCAATTAGGATTTAAAAGACCAAGTTAGAAGATAATATCTTTGACCAGTACAAACCTGGATTCTGTGTCCAACCTGCACTCCATCGCGGTCAGCCTTAAATTGCGCCTAGGTCTTGGTCTACCGCGACCATTGACTGAAATTGGTGCTTTGTGGCACAATTTCTACTTAAAACTTTAAACATTCATATCTCCAGGTACCCCAAACTGGATTTTTGTCATTCTAGTGTAATTTTCTTTATTAAATTGTACTCTATTTTTCTAAACAAATGTTTGTTTTTTTGCATTTTGATGTTATTACTGTTTTGGTACTGCATAAATACTTTACACATTTCCCTTTGGGTTGCCTGTCTGTTATGTACCATAGCTACCAGAGGGTAGAGCTCAGGTTAATTTAGGGACTCTAAAGGTTCAGCCTGACAAGGGTTGTGAATATTACTGGAGGTGGGTAGACAGCCACACCAAATGATATTCCAGTTTCTTACATGTGTTTCTCATTTATCCATTCACATCTCTTTCACAAATATTTACGTCTCCAGTGCATGTCACAAAAGATTCTTCAATTTCCGTTCCCATTCTTGCTCATCAATGTCCTCAATAGGTAATCTTGATAGACAATCGGATCAACCATTTTTCACGCCTGTGATTTATTCAATATTGAAAGTAAATTCCATGAGTTTAGTACGAAGTCTTGCATGTCTAGCTGTGGAATGCTTAATTTTTTTCCTGCTAAGATATCCACTGATGTGGTTTAAATTTTACTACACTCCAAACACAAGCTTGAAGTTTGTTCTCCATTACTAAACACTTTCTTTCAACCTGATACAAAGTTCTGTTTGCAAAGCCAATGGTATCTTCCCGTTTGCCATTAGGCTGAGTCAATAAAGCACAGAAACCTACTCTGAAACATACACTGTCACAATAGTTTCCTATCCTTCCACAAACAGTTGCAAGGCAGCAGCTTCTACAAGTTCCAGTTTAATCTTATGAAACATGGTTTGACATTCACTAGTCCATTCAAATTCAGCCCTCTTCATTAACAATTTCCTGAAACATTGTTAGTTTGACGAAATCTTTCATAAATTTTGTGTAAAATGCACATAAACTCAGGAAAGATAATAGTAGTTCCTTGTTTTTTGGTGCAGGCATTTCCACTATACTCTTTATCAAACTCTGTTTGGCTTCACCCTTTCCACTGACCAAATGTGTCCTAAATATTTAATTTCTCTCATTTTAAAAAAAACATTTCTCTTTCTTGAGTGTTACAACTCTATTTTCTAATAGTCCTACAAAATACAATCATGTTTGTTTTTAGAAAACACTAGTGTAATCTTGAGATGCTACAACATGAGGATTCTCCTGGAACATATCTGGCATCAATCTTTAAAATACAGCTGCTACCGGTGCACGTTCGAACGGCATTCTGCAAACTTGAGAAAACTCTATTGGGAGTGACAAAAACCATCAAATGGCAACTCTGCACATGACGTTTTTTTTGATTATGGATTAATCTAATTTTCTGAACCAGCTTGCCTGACCTATACTAGTTATTAGATCCTCAATCCTGGGAAAAGGAAAATTATCAACTCAAATGGCTTAATTTAAGCTCCGTAAAACAACACACACTTTAGTTCAGCTGATTTCCTGCATGCCAAAACAATTGGACACAACTATATTGTGGCTTCTACTTTCACAATGATGCCTTGTGCACATATATCCTTCAGCATAGATGTTAAATCATTTCTTGTACTGCGGGATGTTGTGTAGTTTATGCTTAACTGGTGACACACCTTGCTTTATTTTAATGGTATGCACAAAACCTTTGATTTTTCTTAATTTATCATGAAAAACATTACTAAACTTTTTCCCACATATCACTACACTTAGCTCCTTTGAGTGCTCTAATTCTGGTTCTTTCAATAGTAATGAGTTTGGGTAATCCTGGGTTTATAGTGGTGTCGAATTCTGCTTGATGTAACCATCCGAATACATTGATGCCCTTCTTAGCTACATGGACCTTTGTTTTGATAGATGTACCCAAAGTCTCAAAAGTAGCCCAAAAATAACCCATCAGCTCTACCTTGCAGCTTTCAATAGCTTCTCTCGATACGTCTGGTGGTAATAACAATTCCACAGATAACTAATGTTTGAACTTCTCTATGGATATAATATGAGCTCCGGTATCTACCAATAGCTTGATGCATTGTTTATCAATTAGTACATCAATATCTGGATCAGCAATATCCCTTTCCTGTGTTCTCATCCTTCACCACTAAAACGAACTCCTTAGTACTATCAACTGTATCTCCATGATTATCATATTCCTCATGTAAAACTCAACTAACATTGTTTTTACAGTATGCAGAGGAGGAAAAAAGAGCAAAGTCCCATTTTTAACAGTTCCTATATTGTTGTCCGAGAGCTGGGCAATTCTTTTAGGTTGACACATGTAATAATGATTCACATCTGTAACACATTACCATCTGTGCTTGTCTAAATTGAATGTTTGACCTTGTAAAACTCAGTGAGTATTGTTTCCTCTTTTCTGTGACATTGTTAGTAAAATGTCTATTTACGACTGTCTTTGAGACTGTGATGTTAGATAAAGAGACCGCTGATTGTTCTGTGTCTTCACAAGAACTTTCTATGCTCTTTGCTATGGCAGTAACTATATCCAACAGTTGGTCTTTATACGATAAAAGCCTTTCTTGGATTTTCTTTGCAAATCACTTAGCAATTAATTGATCCCTAATTGATTGTGAGGTTAAACGCTCAAGCTGATACTTTGCTGCTAGAACTTACATTGAAGTGGTGTATTAGTAGTTTCGCTCTGCGTTTGTGCTCTTGTAAAAAACTTGTGTCTACCTACCACTAGATTCTTTGACCAAGGCAAATGTTTGTCCACTTGAGCAATAGCGATTTCAAATTCATCAGGATCTTCACCACCATGAATAACATATTCAGGTGGATATTCAAATAAGTTCTGGTCTTCTACTCACAAATAAAAGTACACTAAAGTTGTCTTTCTTTCAGGTCTATACCTCTGAGCATCCGTAGCACCCAAACATGCTTTGAACAACCTCACCTACAATGTCACTTCTACAGGTGGTTCAACTGATTCCTGTAGAAGTTATACTGGTGCCATTAAATTTTGCATTGTGATAGTGTTGTTAATCAACAATAGTAGTACCACCCAATAAACTGACCAGAATAGCGAACAAGAAAAAAAAACAACCAGGTAGGAAAATACAGCACTGCTGGGTCACTATGGAAAGCGATCAGATTACTGTAGTGAACTGTTTCCAAATCGTATGTTTGTGGCCAAACCAAAATTGCTGTATAACAATGGACCTCTGTTTTCTTGGCAATTGCAGCCTGCACATGCTGTTCACAAAGTGTGCAAATTGCTGAAATTATTCAATCCAAAGCCTGCTGTATGACAATGCACCTCTGTTGCCCTGGCGAGTACAATCTACATATGTTGTTTACAAAGTGTTCATGCTGTTCACAATGCGTGCAAGTCGCTGATTAGTAGCATTGTATTGTACAGTTAATTAAAACCTTAGCAATCAAACATCTCAAAGATGAGCGATTAGAACAGCAATTAAAACAAGGCTGCCCGTTATAAAAACAAATAATACAAAAAAGTGCAAGGTGCTAAAACAGCATTTTGGTCAATGACAACAATTTTTTTGCGTTCGTTTGAGGCGCCATAGAAAAAGTGCAAATTTTAAAAGGCCCATTATAAAAGCCAGAAATACAAAAAAAGTCCAAGGTGCTAACGCAGCATTTTGGTCAATGGCAAGAATGCTATAACATTCATTCTTAGTGTCAGCAGAAAAAGAAGTGCAATGCGCTGAGGGCAATGAGGGAATGTCCCAAGGTTGCTTCAGATAGAAATTCCAGGCTTTCTGCAGAAGTGCAGTGTTCAAAGATAGTAAAGAATTGTCCCAAGGAATTTTCGGATGGGGTCTCCGAGCTATCTACGAAAGATCATATAGAGGATCCAGGGAAAACGCTAGAACAGGCAGCATGGTTGTCCCAGGATTAAGTAGCGACTGCACAAAGATGCATCCAGCGGAGGGCATTTTAGGATGTTATGAGGATCATTTTTAGCGCGGAAAAAGAAAGTGCAATGTGCAGAGGCAGTGAGAGGGTCTCTCAAGGGTGCTTCAGATGTCTCCAAGCGTTCCGCAGCACTTCGTTTAGAAGATCCATACAAATGTGGAAGGTGCTGTTGCAAACAGCACAGATGACCCAAGATTGAAGGGCAGCTGCGCAGAAATGCACCAAGCGAAGTTCGTTTTAGGACTAGGGCATTTAGAAAGTAAAAGGCCACAATACAAAGGGTACCGCAAATTAGCCCTGGAGTGCCTCAGATGTTTTGTAGGGACTAAGCATTGTGGTGATCAAGTTTTTAGGGACCAGTTTTTGCAGCACAGATGGTGTTTGAAGTACCCAGTTTAGCTGAAGAGCTTTTTCCCACCTTGCGCCCAAGCTTTGGAACTCTCTTCCTAGGGAGATAAGATTCACAGCATCAGAATCCACCTTCAGGAATAAACCTAAAAACCTGGTTGTTCAACGAGTGCGATTAACCTCTTTTCTCGCTTCTCTGTGTTCATGCTTAGCGCTGGGAGGCCTTCGGGTAGCCATGCGCTCTACAAATCCTCATAACATAACATAACCCAAGGAATTTGACTGTTTTGATGTTTAATATGGCTGACGACTACTGCCTGCCTGCAGGTTCGGACTCCCAGACTAACAAAGTCTCTGTGAAGGAGAACTTTTCTTTGCTGTCACAGGGAGGGACAGATGGATAAGATGTGGATAATAGTTTCTTTGCCCAATCCACAGAGATGGCACATTACACCATGGATTGTGTGCGTCGCTATGCCGGAAGATGACCCCGCATGTTCCACTACCCCAGTCTAAGAGCCACTAGCCTGGCTGTTATCCACAGTGGGTAGGTGCAGGTAAAGTAATTCTGTTGTTTCCAAGGGATGTAGGAGTTAATTACTAACCAGGTGTGGAAGCGTTTGCTCAGTGCTGCTGTATCCTTTGGCCTTGACAGCCTTTTGTGGTACTTGGTGTTAGCTTTTTAAATGCTAGCTGTGGGACATGCATGCCCTAAGCCTCTGTAAGTGAGAGTTCCATTAGTTTGTCATTGAGGTGGCACTTATACGTGGAAGATCCCGAGCTTGCTAAGAAGAGTCAGATTTAGCCGTGCATAGAGTCTTGCTGAGCAGGTCTAAGCATGTGGCAGAAATTTAAGAATGAGCTGCTTCTGGCCCAAAACTGCTTTTCTATGTTAAACTCTAGCCTTATTTGCGCCGGTGATGCTCTCTGGGAGACGGAGGCGGCTTTATAAATTCGTGTGATGTAGTTATCCAGTGTGGTGGCCTCCCTACCCAGCGTGATTTCGCTCCCGTAGGATAGTGCAGGGATGACCTTTGCTTTCATCACCTGGAGTAGGGGGACCTAGGCTCGGACCCAGTAATTTCTGGGCCACAGTCGAAGGGCAAACATGGGGCTAGTGCCTTTGTTTTTCAAAGAACGCAGATGTGGTTTGAACAAACCTTGACTGTCCAGAAACTTATATTCAGGACTGTGCTGGAGCCATTCTCTGTTAAGATGCCACCTGCAACATCCTGCTGTTTTGTTCCTGAATGTGGCCATCATGGTTTTCATGCAGTTTATCTCGAGCCTGTTCCTGACAGTATAGGAGTGTGTTTACAGTCTGTACCTTCTGTTCAAAAGGTGCGCAAATTAGGAGCGGCCGGCATAGGTAACAGCGGTTGAGCAGGGGCGTGGCGGGGCAGATGGGGGGGAGTGGACAGACGACTGGATGGGGAAAGTAAAATTTAAAAAAAATAAAAACCACTTGCCTTGCGCTCGCCACATTGCTGGCTCGGCGATGCGGCGAGCGCAAGGTCAATGGTTTTATTAATGTTTTTATTTTACTTTCCTTATCCGGTCGTCTGTCCACTTCCCCAGCCCTGCCCCCTCCCCACCGCTGTTACCTGTGCCGGCCACGCCTGGTGCAAATCACTTAAACATCACTTATGCATGAGCCACAAGATGTACTATATACTTGGTATCTCTTGAATGTTACAGCTTCCTACAATCTTATGATCCAAGTATTCTTTTTTTTTTTTTTTTTAAATCTTTTTATGAGGCACTCAAGAAAGCCAAACTGGGTTGTATACCACAATAGGCATTGATAGATACAACAACTGTAAACAGTACTCTGTAATTGAGAATTGGTCCTCTACTTGTACAACAACACACTCCACACCCCAATAAACATTCCATTGATACATTTCATTTTCTTTCTTTTTATTAATCACATCAATCGACATAACCTAGTGCTGAACAGAGTTGGTGCTGGAAATGTATGAGAGCACTCTTGTATGCCAGTGCTCGAACTCTAAACATGGGCTAACAAAGTCCTGTATGTTGCCAATGTGACAAAATTGGACTCGTAGCTTCTGTATCGCAGCTTGATCTAGGACGATGAAAAATGTAAGTCCTCTCTCTATGTGCACCACATGATGGAGCTGAACTGCCCATACCCCGGGCAGTGGCGGCTCGCAGAGGGAGTGCTGCGGGGCGGGGGAGGGGCTGGGTGGGGGGTTAGTGGAGTCGGACATACGACGGGCAGGAGTAAATTAAATAAATAAATAAAACTATTTACCTTGTGCTTGCTGCATCGCCACTACCCCCCCACCCAGCCCCTCCCCCGCCCCACTGCCCCGCAGCACTCCCTCATGTCAAAATGAAATGGAGTAAATATTTTTGTTTTTCAGCATGACTGATTAACAAGTAAACTGTTGCTCGCATGCATTAGCAAGTCTGTTGAATCTCACCTTCTTCGCGTGCTGTTGCACATGCCACATCGCCTGTTCTCTTCACACTTGACGTTGCAGGACTGAGATGCAAGTGTATAGAGGGCACGATCAGTGCGTTTAAAAACTGGGCAGGCCAAACTGAGTTCACCAATTCAGTGAAACGACTTACGCCGTACAGTACAGCAAACTAGTCCTTGCTATGTGCCAATAAGTGTCTCTGTTAAATCTCTGTTCGAGGATATGTCCAGTACAGCAGGGGCCCAGAGTGAACTGTAACTCGTAAGGAGAACCAAGAATACTTGAATCACACTTTCACACCTTCTGCAAAGTGGTGTCTTCTCAACATCTGGGATGCCAGAGATATGAATCGTATGGAACAAACCTGGGTGACCTTAGGCATAATAATCGCTAAACAAAATATAGCCTGTCAATGTGGGGCAGAAACTGCACCGTGCCTCAGAAACTGGAAGAGAGACATGGACTGGTGCATGATTGCAGAGAGGGTGGTGTATGAAAGTAGCGGCTGCCCTAAAAAGTGGGAAAAAGTTTTGGGGCAAATGGAATGTTTATATTGGTAGTCTGTGTGCCGCCCTCGTGGGGCTGTCCTCCAGGTATGGAAATATTGTTAATATGACGTCTGACCTCCACCAGACTAGGAGTGTGTTGTAGTACAAGCAGAGGACCAGTTCTCAATTGCAGAGTACTGTTTACACTTGTTGTATCTATACGTGCCTATTGTGGTATACAACCCAGTTTTGCTTTCTTGAGTGCCTAATAAAAAGATATTTTTTTTAAAAAGAATACTTAGATCATAAGATTGTAGGAAGCTATAACATTCCATGCCATGTCTTAAACCTTCACCACAAGTACTTGCAAGTCTCAAGCTTGGCCAAAAGCCAAAACGTCTGGGAGCTGGTTATGACAGAGGCCTGCTGGCCTGTGTGTGAGATGTATGTGATAATGTACCCCTGGGTACATCATAAGGATATTGCAAGTCACTGAAGAGTTCCATGACCGTATAGAGGAATGAGTCCAAAGGCCAAGTTCCTTAATGAGATAATGGAACTCTGAGGTGATTTGCAATATTCTTATCGTGTACGGCAGTGGGTACTTTATTCCTTATAATACATGGTCACATCATCACCTTTTCCACAAACTACTTAAATCCTTGGCACGTAGCTCCATCATATGAAACTAGAGAACATGTTTGCAAATATGAAGAATAAGAATAGAATCTCTAGTGCAAAATTAAACACACCAAAAATCTGTTAAATATTTGTTGCAGAAAGATAATAGATTCAGTTTAATACAAGTCGTTTTTTGTAAAAAGAAAAAAAGGCGCAGTAGCTCAAATTTGTAGAAACACGCAGAAAGAATCTAACTTTTCTATGAATTACCTACGGAGTACATAAAATAAACATGTGGCCATAAATATATCCTTTCTGCTTGTCACTGTAAGCTAGGAAAACAAAGCAACAGAAAGAAAATCTACTTTTGTTTTTCTTTCAACAGCTGCTTTTCTTATACTCCATGACCAGACCTGCCTTCCCCACACCCACCCCTCTCCTGGTCCCCCCCCCCCAGCTTTTGGCTCTGGCAGCAGGCATTGTGATGTCAGAACTCAACTGTAATAGCTATTACAGTTGAGTTCTGGCATCATATCTTTATAATCGACGACTGGGTGCGTCACAAGTCGCCAATTAAAAAGAAATTAAAGACAGGCTTTTATACAGGGATTGCAGAATTCCATTTATTATATGATTATTATCATCCCCATGACAGATTTTCGGCAAAAGGAAATGTATCATGAAAGAAGACAGAGTCTACATTGCAGAGTCTACCTCCATGTACATATTCACGCCTTGGCTGGCTGGGGATGGGGCAGTGGCGGCTCCTCCGCTATGGCAGAGGAGCGTCGCCCCACTGCTTTCAAGCAGTGCGAGAAGAATAATCATAAAATGATTAAACTTTCAGTTATTATCATTTTATGTTTCCTTTGTGGGTGGGTAGGGCTGCTCTGCCTTCGGAGCAGGGCAGGGGCAGGTTTGCCCACTCCTAAGTGCGCAATAATTGTTTAGTTGGCCCTCTCGGGCCGCCCAAACCAGTAATACGCACATTCCCTGTTCTCATGCAGCATGGAAAACATGCACAGGCCCCCATTCCCTGGTTGAGCGTCAAACCAGGATGCTCAAAACCAATCACAACGCTGCATTGCAGCGTTGTGATTGGTCAGGGGAGCCTGGGTGCCTATCAATCACAACGCTGCATTGCAGCGTTGTAATTGGTCAGTGGGACCTGGCTGTGCTTCCTGATTCTTGAGGAAAGCAGGAGCAGAGACGAGGGACCCGGGCGGGAAGGTAAGTTAATTTTTTTAAATTTATTTTATTGATTTGCTCATCCTCACGCGACCCCCACCCGCGCCTGCCCCCGCCCTGCCACCCGCAAGCCATGCCAGCCACCACTGGGCAGGGCCCAAAGATTTTGGGGATCTAACATATCTGGTGGCTTACCAGGGAATGAATGGACGGGGCACACACATCCACCACTCTTCCACACCACACGCACACAGACACACCCACAATCAGCAGGCCACATCTTGGTGTTATTTTTTTAGCTTGAGTTGTCTGGGAGGTTGAAGTCACCCAGGAGGATGGTTTGGATGTGTAGGATGGATGAAGTGGAAAAGAGGTCCGAGAATTCAGCAATTAATTCCATGTTATATCTGGTAGGCATATAGAATAGGTGGAAGGTGGCAGACTGAGTTGTGGAGAATAGTAAGTAGCATGTGAGGAGGTTTGTGGAGCTGTGTGTTGTTTTTCTAGAGAACACGACATGAAGGACTTATGGTTGATAGTGAGGCCTCGTCCTTTCTTACTACTTATTTCTGCAATTCATATGCTGGATACTGTAGACTGTGGGAACAAGGGCATCAAGGATGTGTGACGAAATGAGGGTAAGCCATGTTTCTGAGATGAAGACTGCATCAAGTCTGCAATAGGTAATGAAGTCTGCAATGTCTGGAGTATGGAGTACTGTAGAGCGTACAATAATGAGCTTGAGTTAGAATGTGTGTTTGATAGTCTGAAGGTGTGGTGGTTAATGATTTGTGTATGACATTTGTCCTGTGTTTTGTGAAGACATGGTCTGAGAGTGTATCATCTAGGCAAGGTCTAATTGTGGGGATGCCTCATGTTGATTGCTGAACTAGGCACTTGATGAAATTTTACCATTTAGGTGCTTGGTCCAAGGTTCTACCTGGCCTTAACAGGCCAAAACAAGCAACACTTTTGTCTGAGTCCACCCTTCTCATTGCTGCTTGCAAATCTGCCTAGGTTCTACATTTTTACTTCTACTTTGCTTCTCCAACATTACTTCTTCCTTCCTTTTACCCTGCCCACCTATCAACAACACTGAAAATACTTTTACTTTGCCCTATATATGTTGTCCTAGATTCACCTCATACCCCATCTCCACTGTTGAACTGTACAATAATGCTATTTGTTTCCGGAATCTTCTTTTTTATTTCATTTAATTATATTAATTTTCATTAGCACTAACCCTAATGTGAATTGATTTGCCTTTTTTTAAGTTAACTAAAACATGATGTCTTACGCTATCCCTAAATTAAATTAATTTGATATTATGATAAATAATATTAGCTTTAGCCCTTTTTTGTAATCTATTCAATGAAACTTAAACAATGAATAATCTTGGTGTAACCTAATGCTTGTTCTAATTATTTAATTTCAAATCATGTGTTCTAATTTAAATTCATTGTATCATACTAAAACAGTTACCTGTATATTAAACATCATGGAAATTAACATAGAACCTTATTATAACTCAAATGCTAGCCATAAACTAAAATATTTTTTGTTAAGAAGTTATTTTGTATTTAATCGTATTAATGCATGTTAATACTAATTTGAGCTATAAATGTTAATGGGCTATTTTAGATTTAATATAATCAACTAATATGTAATGTTATTCTTACACTAATCAATTTTAATTTAATGTTGTTTCAATGAAATACTTTAATATTGAACCTAAGTTCAAGAAAAGTATGTTATCATAAACGATTTACCAATAATTTTGTAATTTGTTTAACCCTGCCATTAAATTATATACTTACCATAGAAATCGTTTTCCTGATGCTCTGGGCAAAGTGATAGTGTAACTTAGGAAATGCGTACAAGGTAATGCTGCTGTCAAAGTAATTTCAAGAAAACTAATGAGAGATATAGTAAACAGACTGAAATAAAGGTCTGAAACTATCGGCCATGGGGCCAATAGCCTTGCTGGCCTTTTCTGACCATTTCCATGGAGGGGATTTATCTTATCTGAAGAGCCTGAAAAGGCTGGCAAACAATACACTGAAAAGAGTTCGGAGTACAGAATAAACTTGGAGAGAAGGAACCCTCCTTAGGAGTCACACATTTGTCAATGGTAGTAAGAAAGAATCCTGGGCAAAGCTGGATCCAGCTTACGGCCTTACGCTCATCTTCTACTGTTCCAAGTTTTCAGTTTGTGCACCATTTCTTGTGATTTACTGGCTTGGTCATGCCAGATCGCTAAAAGGCAGATACAACCGAGAATGATTCCCTTTGTGTATCTGTAAGGAAATGACTCTTTTTACATGATTACACTCAAAGATTTAGACTGATGCTGCTGGGTTTCAACTCTGAAAGAGCACTGAGGTCTGCTAACCAGACCTCAGTGCCAGTGCTCTGACCATTGAAAGTGTAATGTTTTATTGGCTTATACCCATTTGGGCTACCATAACTTACTTATATGTCCCTAGTATCTGGTACGAGGGGTACCCAGGGCCTATAAGTTAAGTTTTCCCTCATAGCTGCAGCACTTATTGTGCCACCCTGAGTTTGACAAAGTGAAACATGACTGAGCCTGCCACTGCAGACTGGTAGAGCGGTTTTAAACAGCTAACTCAACTTTGCCATTTATACTAATGGCAAAGCCCAGACCTCCCTTTTTAATATATACATCACCCCTACAGCAGGCCTATAGAGTCCTAAGGCAGGGTGCTGTATATTAAAAAGCAAGACATGTACTTTTATATGTCTTAGCAATAAAAAAAAAACAAATTGTTGTTTTTGCTGTGGAAAGGCTAGTAGCCCCATTGGCGAGTACAAGGTTACACGCTAACAGCTCAACTGCACTAACTCCTGAATTAGACTAATAAAGTTGGTACTTCAAGGTATCAAAATATTACTTAAATTTATCGGACTTGAGCCCAAGTCAAATTTAATGTAACTTTTAAGTATATAGCAAATTTAGAAAGGTACCACTCTGTTGCCGTGGATTTCCTGTGGCCAGTCATAGATGGTGGCCACAAAACAGTCTTCTGCCCTCTTGGGGAAACATGTGAACTACCCCTAGGAACGGAAACAGTAAAGGCCTGCCACTGGAAAAGGTGTGACCTCTCTCTGGCAGGAAGTCACACGGGGTGTTAGCCCAAAAAGCGAGCTTCAAAGGCGAAGCTGTCTTTGAAGGGCAAATGGTGGACACACACGAGGAGGGTCTGCTATTTTGTTCTAGTAGACCGGTTAGGAAGGGGTCAGAGAGGGGAAAACAGTTGCCAAACCAGTATTCCAATAGGTGTGTAGCCCTCAGGTAGTCACACCTCTGGGGTGCGCTACCAAGCTCCACACACCAAAATAGGGGTCCTGCCATCTTGGGAGTGGGCAGAATGTTGCACTCTGGGATAACTAGATGCCACACTTCAAAGGAAGTCATCAGGTTGGAAAGGATCTGGTAGCCTATTGGCTAGTGTCCACGCCATCCCCTGAAGGCACTTTCTGAGCATAAATATGGTACCCAGACCACAGATCATGTTTGCACTAAAGAAAGGACAGAAAAAGGGCTGCTCTGCTGTTCCCTGGACCTGGAAAGAGAGGCTGCACCAATCACTGGATTGCATCTGCTGCTCCTTGGCCTAGCCTGTGGTCCCTGGCTCATGGAAAAGTTGTCTCTGAGCCCCAAACAGAAGAGATGAACTCCAAGAGTCAGTTGGCTAAGTTCGTGGTTCAGCTACAGAGCCACAGAAGCTGAAGTAGCCCATGTAGGAAAGGGCCCCTTTTTGGCATGGCCACTCCTACTTTTTGCCTGGTATTTGATGCAACTTTGACTGGAAGTGCACTGGGTTCCTGCTAACCAGGGACCCATTGCCCGATCTCTTTCCCAAAACTGTACAATTGTTTCCCCAATTTGCAATACCTTTAGCACACCCTGTAAGTCCCTAGTAAGTGGTACCCCTGGTACCTAGGGCAAGGAGGCTAAAGAGGATCCTTAAGGACTGCAGCATGTATTATGCCACCCTAAAGGACCCCTCACCAAACAGATACAGACTGCCACTCCAGACTGTGTGTCTTAGTGAAGACCAAAGAGAAAACATGACATGGCACACATCCCTGTGTCAAGTGAAGAGGATCACGCACTGCCCATCTTCCAAGATTAATCCGTACGTACTCAACTAGTAGGGTGCAGGAGGGTTTCACTCTCTGACCCTTGAGTGTGAGAAACCAATATTTTAAGTAGCGTTCCCCAATTGGGGTTTGACCCTCTTTGCACTGCCCGATATCCCAATAACAAGGGATTATATGAGATTCATAAATGTTACTCGCAATTCGTGAATCAAGTTTCAATCGATGAATTTATTGGTTGAACTTTCAATAATTGTATTGGGTACGCTTCATTCTTCCCAACATTAAATCAAAAATCTTTCATGACGCAGTCTTAAAAAATTAACGCATTTGCTTATAAACAAATGAAAACCATCCCATCCCAATGCATTTTGGGCTGGAGTAGCCCTTCGTCAGGGGATAACAAATCTGCAAAGAAATTATTACATAAGGGTCACAACGAATGTCAGTCCACCGGCCGAACGTTAATAATTTTTGCGTATCCAACACTTTTGTCAAACAATTTAACACTTCAGCCCCAGAAGTGACAACGATGTATACAACCTCATCCCTGGAGGTGCAAATCATGCAAAGAATATACATGTTACCAATAGGTGAAGCAGTTGGATCCAGGTGAAACAAAAACAGGAAACCAAAATTCAATCATCCGTGATGTATAGGTAATAATGAAACTCTAGTTCCACACAGCTGAACTATGTACGTGATGTTACTCATGTACCAACTAAAACCGGCTATCATACTTGTATGTTAGTACATCAAACTTTGGATAATCGTCATTCTATGAGATTTCTTGTTAGAATGCTACAAAAGGACAAAGCTAGCTGTTTGTCATCCCGGTAAGTGAGCAGTTAGTATGCTAGTTAGGCAAAAGTGCCATGTTGTAATGTTAAAAAAGCAGAGTGGTTCCGTGAACGTGCAACAAGTCTAGGTTAGACGCGTGTAAAGCAGCGGGTAAACGTTAGATGCAAACGTGTGACGCATGGTCAATTACCGTGCATGTTAGAATTAACGATGCCCATCGTGAATCAGATAGAACCTTATGAAAATACACCCTGGGTTTTGGTAAAATAATCCCACATACGCCGGTGTTAACTTACGGAACTCTCTGGTCGGTGAAGACGCGTGAAAACGCTTCACTCCATCAAGGTTGACCAAACAATTACCCAATAGCCTTTAAACTTGCAAGATTGACTAAACCTCAAAGTAGGACTCTCGTAAACTGTGGGGGCCATCTTGAAATGGACTAATGTGGATAACGGGCGCAGTGTAATGCGTGCTAAGTGAAAATAACCTACGTTGTTAAAGATGAGTTTTTAAAGAAAAGCATAAGATGACTTCTGCGTGCCATGCCTACAGACACAGCGATGGCTGATGAGGGTTTTGAACCCGAAACCGGTCCCAGGATGCTTGTTTCCGGTCCAGGGAAGACATGGCTTGGCAGTTCGGGCTGGACTGTTCCCATGAGGCACAGGGTCAGACTGATTTGCATATGGCCATGTCTGAACTGGGGTGGTGGAGTGAGCTAAAGAATGATGATGGATTAAACCCAGATCATTTGACTGGGGGTGAGTGTTTGATTTGCTCTAACGCTCTGTCCATCATCCCCTTTGGTATCGCTATGCCTACAGACACTGCATGCAGTATAGGTAAATCAGTTCTACAGAAGGCCTTATAGCCCTAAGGCAGGGTCCACTACACTACATGTGTGGATATACCTGTATGAGCAGATATGCCCCTGTGCTGGTCAGTTCAATTGCTGCCAGTACAAGTGACCAGGGAAGCCATTTTAAGTACAGGTGCTGGACTGGTGAAAACTAGTTCTCCAGCTACATGATCACTTCATTGAAATCCAATATGTTCTGTATCAAACATATCGCATTAATAAGCTCACAGTGATTAGAGTGATGGATTTATTAATACATGCACCCAGAGGGCACCTTAGAGGTGCCCCCTGAAAACCTACAGACTACTAGTAGGGTTTTAGCCAGCCTAACACCACAGATGAATTTCTGACTCCCAGGGGTGAGGGCCTTTGCTTTTAGGAGGCCAGGAACAAAGCTTGCTCAGGCAGAGGGTGTTTATACCCTCTCCCACATGATGACCTGTGAATTAGCATTCCAAGGTAGGGAGCTTTAAAGAGCCCACCGCCTTTGGTATGCAAATCTGGCTTCTCTCACAGGAGAGGATGCCAACCCCTCTTTAACCAGGGCCAATTTGGCACCTGGGCAAGGTGGGAAAATCAGTAGTGAGAGAGGCGTGTTCACCTTCAGGCTAGTTCCACCCCTAAGGTGGACTACCTGAAGTGAATGCAAAACTTCAGAGTCAGCCATTTTTGTGATGGCAAACTTAGGAACTCTAGCACAAGGGTTATGCTCATTCTCCACAGGAAATGGTCATATAGGGGGCGTAGTGACCCCAGGGGTAAGTAGCCCATTGGCTACTATCCCACATTCCCGTATCGCCCCTAAATCTAGTATTTAGGGCAGCCCCTGGCACCAGGAAATCAGATCCTGCTGACCTGAAAGAAGAAGACGAACATGATTAGTCGCAAGAACAGAGGAACCAGCAATTGACTTGGCACCAACCCTGCCAGCCTGTCTGCTGACTTCGACATTTGCGCCAAAGATGACTTGTCCTGCAGCTGCTGTGTCTCCAAAGCCTAGGAGACTTGCCTGCACTTTACCCAAGAACCAGGAACTCCCGTGGGACAGTGGAGCTGCTTCCCTGCATTCTGCAGGTGCCCCAAGAGACCTGTTAGGACTCCTGACCACCAAAATCCGACATCTGAAGACACCACTGCACCCGAGCCGCGTGCCCAAGCTGAAGTGGGCCAACGATGCCAGCGTGGTCCCCCGACCCTCCAGAGATGAAGGCCACCTTGAACTTGCAGTCTGTGGACTTCTCAACACCGCCTGCAGCCCTTGTGTGCATGCCCCCTTAACCGCGAGGGTCTCCTGTGATGAAAACCCAACACCTCCAAGTACCTATGCACCCATTGCTCATGGAGAAGAGGACCAAAGGTGTCCCCATGTCCCCGATCATTGTGAGGCCTGATCCCCCCCCCCCCCTGTTGTTTCAGCCAAACTGCCCTTTCAGTCCAAACCAGCAGCCTCTTCTCACGAATATTGATCCCCATAGACTAACATTGGGCACCCGACGCTGTATTGCACCTCTACACTTGGCCACCCCAGTGCTCCCCGGTGTGATCTCTTGGTTCTGCCTTGGACCTTGCCACATGCTCACCTTAAGTCCAAGAGATTGGTCTTGCAGGTCGCTGTACTCTACCTGTATGTCGTATTTGTTTTTCTTCCCATAGGATAACATACAGCCTCTGAAAATTGCACTGTCGACTTTTGAAAACGTATTTTTATCTGACACTCAAAAGTTGAACCTGAGACTGCTGGACCCCAGAGCGTCACGGAGTGCAGTTTGGTCACCCAAGAAGGACACTAGCCTCAAACAAAGGGAACCGCTGGTTTCGCTGTGACCAGTAGACCAGTTCCTTCTCCAATGAGCCCATAATCACCAGAAACAACTTCCACGAAGGGATGAAGGTCGACTCCACCTGGATGAGAGACCGCTGCCTCAAGTTCAACTCAGACAAGACCGAAGTCCTCACCCTGGGGCCCAACACCTCCGCTTGGGCAGACTCCTGGAGGCAGGCCGCATTAGGAACCCCCCCCATACCCATGGACCATGGATGAAACCTCTGCATCATACTAGACTCCTCGCTCACCATGAACTGCCAGATCAACGCCGTCTCCTCATCATACTTCCACACTCTTTGCCTGCTTCGAAAGACCTTCAGATGGATCCCCACTGAGGCCAGAAAGACGGTCACCGACGCACTCATCAGCAGCAAACTCGACTACGGCAATGCACTCTACGAAGGCGTCACCCAGAAACTCCTCAGGAAACTACAGAACGTTCAAAATGCCGCTGTCAAATTGGCCCTCAATATCCCCCGCCACAGCCACATCGCCAAACACCTACGAAAACTCCACTGGCTCCCAGTCAACAAAAGAGTCACCTTCAAGCTCCTCATACATACCTACAAAGCCCTCCATGACCCCAGACCAGCATACCTGAACCACCACCTCTCATTCCACGTTCCCACCAGACACCTCCGCTCCACTTAACTGGCCCTTGCCACCGTCCCTCGGATCCGCAAGACCAGGACCGGCGGAATGTCCTTTTCCTACCTCACCGCCAAAACCTGGAAAACCCTGCCTCTACACCTCAGGCTATACCCGTCGCTGACCCAATTCAGGAAGGATCTCAAGACCTGGCTCTTCGACTGAACCGCAGTGCCCAGTCGGACTTGTAGCAACCCAGTGCCTTGAGATGCTCACGGGTGAGTAGTTGCGCTTAACAAGTACTGATTGAGTGATTGATTGACCAGTGGCAACTGTACTTTTGCTGAACCAACCAGGACTTCGAGAGTCATTGACAACTATGGCCAAAGTTACCCCAGCAAGACCTTGGACTGAGGAGTAGCCCCAGGAATCTCCCACACAGCATCCTACAGCATCTTCAATATCCTGAATCCCTTGCATCAGGATCACTCCATTGAAGTCTACAACGGTTCACATATTGAGCCTGGAACTGGCTTGCAGAATGCTTTGGTAACAAGGAAACTGTCCTACAACTACTTAGTGGCCCCTTGACCTGCTCCCTGCTGGGGTTGCTCACGAAAGCGGGCAGGAGTACCTGAACACAGCTCTTCGAACATTTTACAAAGAGACAACAAAGCAGAAGGGCACTACAGCATAACCTCGCTGAGGTAAGGATACAAAAGATAGACATCATGTCTGGTAGGAACTGAAAGGACTGGATAAGAGTAAATTACTTGCAAAAGATATGTAACTCCCAGATGTAACTTGCTTCCTTACCAGTCTTCCCACAACCCACAAGATTTAGCTAAGCCCACTCTCTCTTCCACCTCAAAGACATTAAAGCAGAGAAAATTTCGGTCTCCAAAAAGCCCTCCAACAAACTTAATCACCTAAGTAAGCCATCTGCCTAAAGAGAATATAGAAGGCTTTGTTTGTTTGTGTCTTTGTTGTTTTACAGATCCGTAACCTCCTTGCTAGTTTCTTCAAATCTTGCTACGACTTTGATTTCTGATCATCATTGCCTTTTGACACATGTGGACATCCCTCAACTCAGGAATACAGCAATACTTCACACAAAGTCATGATATGCCAAGCAGAGCAAAAAGGCTGCATGTGTCTCTTTCTGTGTGGGTAGGTGTGTCTTTAGTGGGTGTGAAGGAGTTTGCTGGCATTGTAGGGTTTCTCTTGGCATGAAATGTACTAGTATGAAAAAACGAATTGATACAGGAGGTAATAGCTGGTCAGAACGGAAGGGAATGATTGAACCCAGCAAAGCCCTAAAAGACATAAAATTGTGGTGAACACATTTTACTTGTTTCCGGGCAGGAGAAGCACAACATCCATAAACTAGCTGGTACACAATACATTCAATAGGTAGAATATATTTATAAAGTTCAGGAAAAAGAATCTCATAAAAGAATGTGGATTCTACAGTTTTCAGTCTCAATTTCCATGTTTGCTCTTTTTCTGTTTAAAATTAATAGAAACCTTTCAACAGAAATGTTACACACTGCTCCAAATCCGTGAAGCCAGGATTAGACATCCACAGGGTTCCCTTGAAAGTATCCCTGCTCTATTATGCCCAATTAATGTTTTTATGACATAATAGGTTGTGTTTCTATGATCTTTTAGTTGTAAATATGTTGATATTGTCAAACAAGGAGGAAGAACACCTGGAACATATTGAAGACGTACTGACAAAGTTTAAAAAAACTCCGATTGCTAATAGAGAGCAATGAGAATTCTAAGCACAGAGGGTGGATTTCCTTGGTTTCATGGTAGTGTCAGCAGCCAATGCAATGGAAGAATCAGTGGTGAAGAATGGGACATTTTCTCAGAATGTGTAGGAAATAACATGTTTGGGAGAGCTAGCAGGACTCCAGATTTTAGAAAAGGTGTTCTTTCAAGAATGAAATTGACTAGGTTCCAATTTCTCAACTTTTCTCAAAAAAGGAGAAAAGTTGTCTTCTTTCCATAGGCTACATGTTTCACGTTCATTTCCTCTTGGTGAAAGTGTGCAATAATACAAAATAGGGACAAACACAAAAATAAAAATATAAATAAAGCTACATTTGTACATATCATTTGACATTGTCCTAAAAGCCAAACCACTCGCTTTTACAGCAAAAAACTCTCTATCGAATCAGTGAGATCAGTACTAGATATAGATGGTCTGGTCAATAACAAATAGCTACCTCATATTAACTTATTACTAGGAATATATATTCTAAAATGTGTAACCTATGTCCAATAGCTATTCACAGACCTTTAATGTTTCTAAATGAAATGATCCAGTATATCTTTCAGACATTTTCAGTCTTTCATGCATGTATGAATAATTATTTACATTTTATTCAAAAAAGGAATTCTATTACAAACTAGACTAGTGACATATTTCATACCTGAGCTGCAATTTCACAATCCTTTCTATTTATGACATTTATACACTCAAATCGTCATCTTAGTAATATAGTGAATATTACCCAAGTTAAATTAAAATGCTTCCTTCCAACTTACTGTTTGACATACATTGTATGTTAAGGTAGAGATTAGGTCTGTGACGGGATCTAGATATACTTCGTACTAAAAGTAACATGTTCTTAAGGTTTGTATGTGAGATGGCCTATGACACAGCCCTAAAAAGTGTAAATATAGGAATTTTTGTAATTAGTCAACATATAAGGGAGTGAAAAATGCTTTGGGGTGACTACTGACTAGTCTTATTGAAACAAACATTTAAGTTGAGTGACCACCGCAGCAGGAATGGCCATTTTTGACATTGACAGGGGTTTATTTTTGTTATATTCTACGGTATTAACTAACTGTACATAATTAGAAATTGCACCTGGAGATTGATTCATAAAATGTAGCTATTGGGACTGTACATAAAATAAGATTCATAAGGACGGAACAATGAAACATGTTGTATATTTTTCCAAGATCTGGAATACAGAAGAGCCATATTTGTTTAAAAAAAAAAGCTCAGGCATTAAATGGAGAATGTGATCATTTGTGGCAGTATTCCTAATACACTGAGTTTTTTATTTGAAGTAAGCAACTTGGTATGTAGACCTTAAAATACATGAACAAGGGACAGATGTGGTCAATGGTGTTCACTGCAAGATTTAATTTATTAGTCACTTTATAGCCAATATTAAAGAATGCTAAAATATTAATTGTCACATATATAGAAGTTAGAATCATACCAAAGTCTTTAATGTTTCATTGAGGGAATTTAGAACTGCTATCTGGTTATTGATGCTATACTCTTGAACCTGAGGAATAAGGTGCCAGAAAAATATGAATATTCTATTGAAATATAAACATGTGTTGGTGCCTCTACAGAACGAACACAAAGGATTTCAGCATTCGGATCATGGCACTTCAGGTCGTTATTCGTTATCACTGTATAAAGAGATCAAATCAAATTTGAATCCCATGGGGTGTATTCAAGTTAAAAGTTTCTCTACTGAGCCATGTTTTTTTTTATCCTAACACAAATTACTCTAGCTGCACTTTGACAGACTGTATCTCTTTGATTTCTTTGTAATCTTCCAGCAAGTGAAGGACATTCTGCAATGTTGTTTGTGCTGTGCCTTGTCTTGGCATCAGCTTACAGTATTGTGCTAAGCGCAGACTCCTCGGCTTTGGTGCCGGTTTTACTCAAAGACGATTATCGCTTACATGGAATAATAACTGTTTCGGTATGTGGCACTGCCACTCGGTTTACAAAACAATTTTTGAAAGCTTTTAAATAAACCTTTGAAGATGGGACTACATTTTTCTTTTGCCTTTCAAACCCATTTGAATGGTCAGTTTGAACCAATCAATGAGGCGTGTTAGCAATATCTATGATGAAGAATGTCAACTGGGTTATTTCTAATGGTGAAGTTAATTTATTAAAATATCAGGCAAGCATTGACAGGGATACCACCTTTTCTTCTGTTTTAAAGTACAACCTCCCATCTTTTAGGAACACTCTCTGCTACTGCTGTAGTTGAAATACAGTACAATGAGGGCATGAAGTGTAAACTCTGGTATATGAAAGCTTGCAGAAGTTTTAATGCTACAAGTAAACAATTTAGCAAATACCAGGAGCTAGCCAGTCCCAGTTTATGGGTTTGGGATAGAGAGTGACTCAGTCTTGACAATCTTAAGGTCTCAGGTACCCAAAGGAAGTTATAAGCTTATTTTGGTCATTGCTGGAATATGAAGAATCTGATGACGACCATGTGTTTAACATTACCTGCTCTTTGTCCTTTTACACCTTAGCTTCCATGTTTACATGCTGACCTCCCACCTCTAATGATGTTCTTTACCTCTTGGGCCAGGGACCTCTGCATGTTGCACTACTGAAAAGCGCAGTGCAAGTTGCCATATTTGGAAGGGATATGGACTTAAACGCCGTACCTAGGAACTACTAACGGAGGCACTTTCAGGTTGAATAGGTATTTGTATTTCTGATTGCCTGGCCAGGCTGTGAATATATTATTTAAGAATGGTAGGGTTTTTTTTTTTTAGAAGTGCAACTGCCCAGATTTTTACCACGCTAAGTTAGTTTCACGTTGGGCACATCTTGGCCCCAGCTTTCATCAGAATAATGAGGTGGAGGGAGGTTGTTCAAGGTCAAGGGAGCAGCGGCTGGCATCTTTGCAAATGTTCCCTATCACCTAAATTCAATTCATGAAAATTACATGAATTCACAAGTAAGGAAGCGGTCACCTTCAGCAGGAGCAGCAGCGCTGGTATCACTGTGCATTCATGGGCATGTGTTTCCGGGTGATTGCCCTTCTTCAGGAGGAAGCAGCAGGCATCTTCAAGGGTGCTTTTATTTGATCAGGTCAGTACCACTCCAGATCCACAGGCGCATCCCGAGGCTTGTCAGTCTGGTCACTCCAGGAGGAGTAGGTGTGCTCCCCTCCGCATTTTTATACTGTCCTCCTTAGAATTACTGGCTGACGAGCCTCTGAGGATCCTGCTAGACCCTAGGAGTGGGACTTATTTTGAAAACACTTTGAACTTCATGTCCAAGCATCCTCAAACTGACGCTTCACACTCTGCTGAGGAAGAACAATAATCCAAAAACATATGTCCAGAGAGAACACCGGCTGTGCCAACAATGGCGGATCCTTCAATCCCTGTGGGTAAAATAAAGTGACTGTTGCGTTTACCTTCATGCACCTGGGAGAAAATGTGTGCTGGTGAGCCGGGCAGTGACTTCCCCTCCTTCCCGTCCCCTTCATCAGCGTAGTGGTGGGACAATGTTGCTGAGCGGGGCAATGCAGGGATCGACACATACACACTATCCGAAGGGGCTGATGTGCCCAGCAGCCACCTCTGTACCGGTGGACACAGAAGAGTAGCTGGCGCATGATTACCCTTGCATCTTCCGTCCCTCGACGTTCCTTTGGAATTTGAATGGAAGTTGTGAGACAGATTTTTCTGAGAAAAACGAAGACTGTGCAGAATAGTCGCATGTTCACGAGGAGGCACGCTGATTCAGGACTGCCACTAACAGCAGACTGCTGTGCTATGTGCCTGCTCTTTGTGCTTGTGTGAGAATGGCCTGTGTTGTGTTAGACATAGAAGAACCCAGGGCACATGTCCTATAAAAAGAAGTGGGGGGACTGACCAAGTTAGACACTATGCAAGTGACATCATGACGCCTGCCATCACAGCACATGATGTCACGGCATAGCGCTATAAAAGAAATAAACTAGTGCTATTTAAATTATTTGTGTGAATACTGGGACAGACCACGCCCTCTGACAGTCTTACAGTGTCTGCACTTACATACAGGGACAGAACAAAGGCAAAAGCATGCCTCTCTTAAATACCTGTGAAGAGATAGCAAGCTGTGTGCCTTTGTTTCCCTCTGTGGCATTTACATTTAAGTGTGAGTTTCCAGCCGCCTCCAGTCAAGATATTAATAAAACAAGCATTGGCATAGCCAATAGGTCTCGCCTTTGGGACCTTATAAGTGTTTAGCCATGCAACAGTTGATGTTGTTGCACGAAGGATATTGTGCTGGATAACTAAACACTTATAAGGTCCCAAAGGCGAGACCTATTGGCTATGCCAAGCGTCTGATTTCAAGCAGATGTGTGCGATTTAAGGCAACAATATTAGAAATGGACCATCAGCGGGGTTAGGTGACAAACATGCATGGGCATCAGGATATATAGACACTGGGATAGGGAACACTTTGGACATTACCTTGAGAGCGAGGCACAGAATCGAGCAGATTAAGTCGGACTCCAGGCATGGAGACAGACGGACAGAAGTATATTCGAAATCGCCCCAAGCTAGACAAATGAGCACCGAGACAGAAGCACAGTCACTGGACATCAAAAAAGCATAATCAAATGGGACAAGGAGACACTGACCGCTGAAAAAATGAAATCCAAAACGAGGTTAGCAGCACTGACAATCGTACAGAGCAGGGACAAATGACAGTAAACAAAACGTGGGTACTGGGAGAGAGGTCAACACTAGAATAGAAATTCCCAATCTGGATTTGGGCAACAAAGAGGCAGAGTCACATACAAGGCCACAGCAACAAAGCAATATCTACACAGGGAACGAAGGCCTTTCTGATCTATGCTGTGGGGAAATCTACTGACAACGTAACCTACTTACACGTGTACCACGGTTGGCCACAAGAGCACAGATTCCCTGTTAGGTTGGACCGTGTGGAAATCCTCAGCTGACCACATGACAACACTTGCGGGAAAGTGCCAGATCTGCACCTCCCCCACCACCCTTTTCCATCTTACAAGGACACACACATAAGGAATCTCAAAATGTTCAGCTGACTGTACACAGACGCTCAAACTAGACTCCTGAAACAACCACGTTTCCAGCCCTGCCCCATTCAAAAACATTGTCAGTCGAAAGCATTTCGATTTGTTTTAAATACGTGTCCTTAATTCCATGCGCACGGCCCCACGAGCATTTGTAGAAGTGCTGTACTGGGACAAGAGCTTGGATTTCCCGACAGCTCCTATCTGCGTCACTGGTCGGCTTTCCTGGGGCACTACCGTAACCTCACCGAACAGGGTGCGGAATGATGGCCCGCACCCGCCCTTGGCAATTGTTTACATAAACCACTAAAGCGGGGCTCGGAAGAAGGACACATAGTTGTAACAAATCAACACACCGGGAGAGGGGCAGTATATGCAGCCTTATGGACTTAGTTTAAGTCTGTAACAGACGCGAAACGGTCTGCACACTCCGACCAAAGTTTCACAAAGAGCATGCGCATTCTCAGCATTCTCAAAACTGTTTTCATCGTCTTGCTGCTTTAAGTGTAAGTTAAAGTAAGCAGTCCATTTTCCCACGAACGGGCGCTTGCAGCAGTGCCCCAAAAAGAGATAGAACACCTAGCATATTTCACAACAAGCCCGGGAGTGGTGCGCGCGCGCGCTAAAAGGAATTTAAAAAAAAGCCCGCGAGTGGTGCGCGCGCACTGCAAACAATTTAAGGAATGCAGCAGGCACAGTGCGGGGCCGCTGCTCGCTCCCGAGCTTCCTAGGCCAGGGGAGAGAGAAGGCGGGACATGCACCCGCCTTTGGCTAATTGCGTCCTGTCTTTCTTAGAAAGACGCACGCAAAGGCCAATAGCGTGTGAGCAAAAAAAAAGCACACGCACGAGCGTGTGCTCCGAGTTGAAAGTCCTTACTTGAAGCCTCGCAGAGCAGCGCATGCGCGCTGGCTCAGGCGAGACCTAAAAAGGGAGGCCTGATGGCTCCTTAACTTTGGCCATCTGGAGGTGAAAAAAAGCCCCCTCGCTGCCTGCACGGTGCTGCTGGAAATGGAAAGCAGACAATGTGCAGGCGCTGCTGGACGTGTCCCGGTGTCTTACACTGGGACAAGTTCAACATATTTCTGTGGGGCCCAACTTATTGGCGGGGGGACGGCGTCCACCCTGTGAAAATAGTGGGTGGATGCCATGGACCTGCGTGTACCCCCGACTCATGCCCTGGAAGAACCACAGCCACACCACGTCACCGAGGCCATGGAACAAATGGATGCGCTAACAATGTGGCGGACTGCAACATGCCAGAGCCGCAAACTCATACACAGATCATGACACAAATGTAGCACTGCAAACATAGCACTGTGTTATGACGATGTCAAACATCAAATACCAAACAGAAATACGCAGAAGTGACCTGTGAGCAGTTGCATAGTAAAGCTGTCGTGGGCCCTGATGCAAGCAATGTTTTTTGAGAACGCATCAAAGGGAATCAAAAAAGGTCGCATGCACTGCCGCAAAGACCAAAAGACAAACTCCGTAGAAAGTAAACCATGCTGCCCAATGAACAGTCTGTGCCGGAATTAGAGGTAAGAAATACCCCAGACCTTGGCTTGGAAACTAAAGCAACACCAGGGAAGAACTAAACAATTTTGGAAATCTTTCAGCAACCAGCAATTTGGACTATGGGAAAACCCCTCTACACCGGGATCACCAAGCAACTCACTAGAAGACTACTGACCATCCAGAACTCGGCAGCCAGACACATCCTCAACTTCTCACACAGAACTCACATTACACCACAGCTCAGAGCACTACACTGGCTTCCAATACACAAACGCGCCCAATTCAAACTCCTCACACATACATTCAAGGCACTCCACAACCAATTCAAACTCCTCACACATACATTCAAGGCACTCCTCACCACATCAAAGCCTCCTCCTCTCTTCCTGAATTCTGCAAGAAGCTGAAGACCTGGCTTTTCAATTAACCAACCAACCATAGGTAGGGTTAGGCATATACACCTGGTCATAGCCATCGCGGGTGATAGTGCGCTGTACAAATACACATACAATAACATTCTCAAAGGTAACAGTGCCCATGCAAACCATGCAGTTTTCATGGTGACTGCCCATGTTTTCTTTCTGTGGGCGTGCTATGAATCATCTTCTATTCTGTGCAAGTATAATGTGTCAACTCATTGCGATACGTCCTATGCAAGTTCCACTCACTGCAGATGCCCCATTATACCTTAGTGTAGGAACTTTTCAGCACCTCAACTGTGCTGGGGAGGCGACATCAAAGGGCAGAGATACTCTCACCGAACCCTAACCTAATTCAAATGGCATTGTACCCAACAAGGTGCCACATTCAACCATTAATTTCTAATATTGAGGACTCCGTTCTTGCACTTCCAGCAAATTGTTGGCCAAAATCTTGTCCACACTACCAACAAGCTCCATCAACATGTCCTGATGTGTTTGTAAAGGTCAGTGATTTGCAATGCCTTGGCCCTTTGCCTGAGCACTGAAGCGATGACTTTAATGTGCATCAAGTGCCAGTGCGTATTGTAATCCCTATTGTTCCTTGACTTCAGGTGCTATGGCTACTGTTGGCACTCCAGTTGCAGTAGCACCAATGCCCAGAGTCCTGAGAGGACCATTGAACCCTGAAAATGCTGTGTTTTTCTACCTCAACAGCAGTCAAAGGGGCCATTTTCCTTGCTTGTACCAGGGCCCATGACATCCTTGCTACACTACTGACTATACTCCCGTTCACCCACCCACTCAACCATCCCTAGGTGGATTCCTCTGTTTTCGTTCAGTCCACCATTGTTATATAGAAATGTTTGTGTCATACTAATTCTCTTGCACACATAGGTTCATTTATACATGGCAATGAATCTGGCGTCTTTCTACCTACTCCACCATAGCATACTGATATTATAACACTGTATGTGTAGTACATGCACTCCATTGTAATCATGGAAAAGAAGTGAAGTGTGAGGGACATGTACCATCATGCTTTGCATATGTAAATATGACTATGAGAAAGAGATACCGTTATCTAGCTGATGATACCAATTTTTTGTGTGTTGTTTGGACGAAGCAAGAACTATGGGACCACAGAGCCAAAGATTCTAGATCAATGGTCTTCAAACATTTTTATGCCTCACCCCCCCCCCAGTGGAAAAAAAATCATCGGCCCCCCTACGAACTTTTCACAATTATTCTATTTGTTGGCAATGTTTAAATATGTCTAGACTTATTTAAACATTGCAGTTAAATTCTGTTACCGTTTTAAAAATGCAATCAACTACATAATTGCCTAACATACTATTCTGGTCAATCAGGCCATACAACTTGCAAAAGTATCCACAGTGTGATTATTAGAAATGGGGTTGGGGGTTTTGAAGAATATTTGGAGCCCATTTCCTTTTGACACATACTCCCAGCTAGGATATAAATAACAAAAGATGTTAGTGATGTCCCATTACACTGCGGCTTACTGCCGCTCATTTTCCCCCACTTAAAACAAAGCACTGTTACCAGCATATTGCTTCTTTTGGCCAGAGCCTAGTGCCCCCCGGGATCAATTGAGGCCCCCCTAGGGAGGCCCACTCCCCAGTTTTAAGACCCCTGTTCTAGGGAGGCTGGTGAGGCTGTCAATGGAAAAACATATCTCCAAGATTACCAGCACCGAACACTGTCAAAGACACAGCACAACAAACATCCACACCAGTACCCTTGCAAAGCCACTCTTCACTTTGACCAGCAAAAGCACAGCTGTGTTTCCTTGTCTTTGATGCCAAGATCTTACTGTGCCAGGAGGCTACAGTGTGGTTTTTGTTTTCAGCGAACTGACTATGGCCTTGGAAAACATAAAAACCGAACACTAGCAGTTGGCACCATGGAGTGATCAACCAAGAATGGAAACCACCTTCATTGCTGCAGTGGAAGACAGGGCGACGGACGTGAGAGACACTGGCCAGGCTCAGGAGCCAAGCTGTAGTCCATGTAATAAACTAGCTCAATCCATTTGACTCTAGGACAGCTATGGAAGGGGAATATTGGCTAATTCGTTTGTTAACAAAGTCCTTGTCATCACTTATGAAAGCCACGTCACCAACTTTACTTGAAATTCATCATAGCGGGTGGCACACACTTTACCAGCTGCTAATCCTACATCTATTGCAAATTCCACAAGATCCAAAATGGTTTACAGCTGTGGCCTGAAACTTTGGAGGTCGTGATCAAGGGATTCAACTGAGATCCTCCAAGAGGGGCTACAACTCCGCTGTTCAAATCACTGGTAAAAGATGAGCTGTAATTTAAATGCATTTGCATCCTTGGTTCCTTTTCTTGCTTTGATGTTTGGCATACTCAGATGTTTGTTACATGCACAAGGTTTCAACGCCAAATAGTAAGGCTGCGCTCAAAAACACTTAAAAATGAATATGTGTTAATCATGTTTTTGTCAGTATAATGCAAGTGTGTAAACTGACATGGGCACTACATGTGTTTCTCTTTGGTATTGGTGTATACCTTTGATGGAGCAAGGTTTCAAAAATGAAACTTGCTTGTACGCAATCCTTCTCATAGTATTAATTTATTAAATTTGTATTGTTATTACTAACCTTTGCATACACTACACAAAGGGGAGAGACGCTTGCATATGTGTTTTGCTAATAAATAACGCTTGTCTATAATCTAAAATGGCCGCTAAAGCGCGGGAACCTCTCTGCGCATGTCGCAACCTGATCACATGATGTGACGTCTTTCTTTGCTTGGTGGGAAACTTCTGCTTCTGCGCAGTGTGCACAAAATGGCTGCTTGATGTTTTCACATGCTTCAGCTTGCTCTTATGTCATTATTAAATTGTCGTTTCTTAACGCTACTAATGCGGGATAGTATATATAATTAAATGGGAATAGAATAGAAATAGTGGGTATACAGTGAAACATTTTATTTGTGATTTTAATATTTCCTTCTTGCACTTTTAGTAATTCGTAATCTTGGGCCTGGGTTGGTGACTTGTAACTCGAGAGACGATGGTTCTGCGCATGTGTCCTGTATGCCTGCCAAGTGAAGTCAACTTGGATGTCTCCCAAGGCCACGACCTATTGGCCGAAGATGATGCACTCAATGTTTCCGGCGGACAAAATGATACTTTTCCCCTGTAAATTGTATAACATTTGTCGTGAGACGGGTGGGAAATAAAGCAAATGTATTAAATTGAAGGGGTGGGAACGTAAAGGACAATAGGCTTTACAATTTAGGACAAATCAATATGGTGCGACAATCCACCCCCTGTCCCTGTCCAATCAGAAGTAGTGGTCCCATACTTTAGCAACATTAAGGGGAGGTACATGGGCATAGAAGGGTATAATAGAATATAGCATTAGTTAATTAGAGAGCCGACTCTCAGAACACACAGAAGAGCTCCAGACTGCTGAGCTGATCGATTGCAGACTGAATCCCTGTCCGGAAGAGGTCCTGAGGAGGGGCGGCGGAGTCCATTAGAAGGAAGGCACGGGAGAATCGAGAGAAGTCGAGTATCAGAGAGGGAACGACGCTGGCGTCGTTATAGAGAGGTCACCGGTCCTGTCCTGATCCTGGAGGAGGTCTTTGCTCTTCATCCTTCCTGGGTCCTATCCTTTCAACTCCTTGGCTAAGGGGTTTGGTTCTCGCACTTAGGTAAATATAATGCAACCTTTAGTTGCGCTGCTGTCTCTATCTTCTCCTCTTCTTTAAACACCGTCATTTGATTAGCAATAATCATTTCTATGCTGAATCTTGGGTATTTCGATTAAGTACCATGTGACTTTGTATTTTACTCTGCTAAAACTTTAGATAAACATTTTACATTTTTTTGACTCAGTGGTTATTTTCAGGATTTTGTATTATAATGAATGTCACTCATTTTAAACTTCCCAATTAGCAAAGGATTCATCGGTAAGTCATTACTCTTCAATCAGAAGGTAATTGGTAGCAGGGATTTTTGATAAGAGTAACAACTGATAAACCCAGCGTAAGTATTAGCGTAGTGTGAATGTATGGGCCCAAGTGAGTATATGGTGTATGAATGCTGTTTGCTAATATCGCGCTGGATCAGTTTTCTGGTAAGCAGAGGACGGTTTTTGTTACTCTTTGTTAATTGGGTAATGAGAATTTTTATTTGTATTTTTATGAACTAACATCCGCTTATTTTTGAGTTTTTGTTACATGTTGTCCAGAATACCCCGGGGTAGGTAAAAAGAATAGTGGGTGGCAAGTGGAAGCCATACTGCAGTGAGGTTATCTGTCAGGCAGAAATAGTACTGAGAAGTTAAGCAGGACTTCAAGTACTCGTTAGGGACTCTATGCGTGTGAGTAATAGCAAAAAGGGTACGCTAATAAAAATTTGATGTTATATCACCTAGTAAGGGTAACATTGGAGAAGTAACAGGTACTTCTGGAGCTTGTGTGAAGAGTAAGCGGAAGGGTTTTACTCGAAGTGTATGTTTTAGTAAACGGAAAGGTTTTACTAAAGTGTGGAAGAAACTATCCTTTTCTATTTTAGAGAAACTGGCACGATAGCGAATGTTTTATGTTGTTACTGAAATGTAATTAAGATTTATAGAGAAAATAAGTTTGCGTAAATTTTGTAAAGGGAGGATCAGTTGCCGGAGAGAGAGCTGACGTCACAAAACGCCGGGCTGAGATTGGTTGAATCAGCGGGTGTGGAACGAACCTTGTAAAGGAGGAGTTAGTAGTCAGGAGTAATACTGACGTCACAAGTGTCGCGCTGGGATTGGTTAAACCAGCAAGGACAGGAAAGAGCGGATTGTAAAGGAGGGGTTGACAGAGAAACGTCACCAAAAGGCCACGCAAGGATTGGTCCGGAAATAAAAGGTAGCAGACATTTGATTGGTCGAGAATTTAGAAGCAAAATCCTTAGTGGATAAAGATTGCATGTTAAAACGCGATCCGACTTTAACAGGAACTTGTCCGGATAGGAGATTCCTAGGTTTTGCAGAATATAATTTTGTACACAGAAGATTAGATAGAATGTACGGAGAAAGGAGAAAAATGTCATTTTTGCAAAAGATTAAGAATTATTTTAAGAAGGACAAACCAATCAAAACTAGAGAAGGAATTATTATTCCACCAGCTAAAACGCCAGCATCATTTATGATGATGGAGAGAGGTTATCATACTTGTGTATGGATGGAGAATTGGATAGAATACACCAAAAATGATGGAGTATTAGCATTTCCTGAGAATGGTACCTTTAATGGAAGAATTCTTCAAAACCTGAGATTGAGGATGAATGACTTAGAACCCAGACCTAGATTAACCCAATACGAAGCTCTAGAAGAATGGGAAACCGAGGCATTTGAGCGTGATCGACCTCGGAGTAATAGGAGTTATCCAGGATTTTTCCCCAGATATCAACGTGAGTCTAGGGATGGTCAGATGAAACAATGGAGAAGGGCAATGATTACAGAAGGATTATATCCATTGTTCTCAGCAGAGGAAAAATTAGGAAGTATGTGCACAGAAAAGACAAAACATTTAATGAGAAATGAGGAGTCTGAAGACGAATTTATGGAGGAAATGTTAAGAAATCCCCCACCATATCAGGAAGGGACAAGTGGATGCACCCCAAGTGCACCACCAAAAACTCCATTAGTGCCACAGGTAATGCATGAATTCACCACGAGTAGAATACTTCATGACAAAGAAAAAGAAGCTCTAGAAAAGACCAGAGCAGAATTAATACAGAAAATAACCCAGATAAAAGTGCATCCTGATTCGTTGACCATACCAGTAACAATTGGTCCAGTAGTTCCATTATATGGTACTCAGGGAAGCTGTCCTCCACCGATACTTACACCTACTGCTGTGAATAATCCCAAACCTGAAGCTCCAGTTATAATTGAGGATCAATTTAGTGACTGTGAATCCACAATATCACTTATGGACTTACCTATTCGAGGTTCTGTAAATAGTACTCCCAGAAAAGAGGTACCTGGAGGTTCAAAAGATGTAAGTTTGGTGACTTCATCGGGAGCAAAAAGTGCTACCATAGTAACATCTGAAGATCTGGAAAGATGGGTGCAAGGGTCAGTTAAACAGTGTACGCCTCCGAAAATAATGGACATTCATAAATTGAAAGTCGAATTAGAAGAAATAATAGCAGGAAATGTAGGACTAGAACGCTTAAATACCTATGATGAAGAAGAATTATTATTCCTGTGCAGGAGTATCACCAGAAATGTAAAGATATTCCATGAAAAATTGTCCAATTTAGCATTACAGATGGGCATAGAAATAGGGAGATCAAAGGTACTACAGAAACCCTATAGAGCAGAATTTGCAGACAAAGATTTAGAAAATATGAATGCCTCTGGAAGAAGATTACAAATAAGAGAATTAATGTTAGTTTTGCAAAAATGGGGAGACCTAGATAAATGGAAAACTAGGTGGGCCAAGAAAAAGGAAGAAGCACGAACAAGTAGAACAGCATCAGAATATGTGATGAAGGAATCAGGGAAAACAGATCAAATGTATCCAATGCGAGAAGTTGCGGGAGGAGGATATGTACATGTCCCATGGAGCAGACAGGATATTTGATCATTTACGAATGATTTTCCAAAGTTGAGAGAAAAACCTATTGAATGGTACAAGCAGGTTGACAGGTTTGTGAAGGTGTCGAAGGTATTGTTGAAGGATTTGGATGGTTTGTTTGACATAGTGGTACCTGCCGATTTATGGACAGATTGTAAGATCACAGTGGATTGGCCAAGTGATGAGTATCCTAGAGATCCGAAAACAGGTGCCCCGTCAAATGATGTAATGAAAAAATATCACCAAGTGATAACTTACCTAAAAGGGAAAATACCACCGAAAGAAACAGATTGGGTAAAAATAGATCGAACTACCCAAGAAGCTAATGAATCAGTACATTCCTACTATGAGCGTCTATTGCAGGTATTTAAACAGTATAGTGGATTTGAGGATATTGGAGACAAGAACATGAGTCAGTTCGTGTATCGGTTTGTTTACGGTTTGAAGCCAGAGATTTGTCAGATGATTAAACAACACATGCTGTGTTGGTAGGGAAAGCCCATAGATGAGATTTTGATGTATGCAAAATATTGTGGAGACGATATTGAGGATAGACACAAGAAATTGCAGGAAAAAGTAATGTGGGCTCAGGTGAAAATGGCTGAGAAGCAGGGAATCAATTTGGAAAATCCAAGTGAAAATCCAGGAAAAGATTCTGGAACGAATGGTGATACTGGGAATGGTGGAAAATTTAGAGGACGAATGAGTAGAGAAGAAGCTAAAAAGAAATTTCCTTGTCATGGATGCGGAAAATTGGGGCATTGGAAGGATGAATGTAAAAAGATTCGGAATAATAATGGCCCAAATCAAAATTTAAATCCACAGACGCAAAATGACTCACAGCAGGGTACAAATCCTCAGAGTCAGTTGCCACCTGCTCCTATTCAGGGTAATGTAAGCAGAGCAAAGCATGGTACCGATATCGGATATCATGGAGGAAGTGGTAAGAATGATTATATGACATCACAATTTCTTTTGCAGGACGATTTCTGTCAATTCAGTCCATGACGGTGCCTAGGAGAGGGGAAGAAGGAGTGCATACTTGGCGCATCCTTACAGGTAGATCAGTCAGGTCCATATGTTGAAGGGAATGTGAAAGGTAATAATATTACTTTCCTTTTGGACACTGGTGCTACCCGGTCTACTGTGAGAACAGCAGACATTCCAGACCTTCCTCTCTCTGGTGAAAATATCCAAGTAGTTGGGGTAGCTAATCAACGAATTAGAACACCTCTTACCGAACCCATGGAAGTTAAAATTGGAAATTTCAGAGAAATGCATCAATTTGAGGTGTGTGATTCTAGTCCAGTAAACCTATTAGGTAGGGATTTGTTGTGCAAGATGAATTGTAGTATTTTCTGCACACCGGATGGTGTGGCAGTTCAGACACCAGATGAAGATCATATATATAAAATTATGATTGCAAAACAAGGTACAGAAGTGGATGAAATGTTTTCGTTAATAACAAAAGATGAGTTGCCAGAAGAATTAAAAGGTACAGTAAACCCCATAGTATGGGATTTCACTGGAAAGGAAGTAGGACTAATGGATAAAATAGATCCAGTTAAAATTACTGTAAAAGAAGGTGCAATTTTCCCAAATACCAAACAGTACAAAATGAGTGCAGAAGTAAAAGCAGGAGTAATTGAAGAAATAAATCGAATGGTAGAACAAAATATCTTAAAAGAAGTAATGAGTAGTCCATGTAATTCACCTATAATGGGGTTAAAGAAACCCAGTGGAAAATATAGGATCGTTCAGGACCTGAGGAAAATAAATAAGATTGTAGAACCATGTTGTCCTATAGTGCCAAATCCTGCAGTAATTCTATACCAGATTCCATGGAATGCAGGATGGTTCACAGTAATTGATGTGTGTCAAGCATTCTTTTCAATACCATTACATCCAGACAGCCAGTATCTTTTTTCATTTAAATTTGAGAACAAAGTCTATGTGTGGAATCGTGTTCCTCAGGGGTACACAGAAAGTCCTTCTATTTTTAACCAGATACTGAAAAAGTGCCTTGAAAAACTAGTGATGCCAGGAAGTTCAGTCTTAGTCCAATATATCGACAACTTATTGGTGGCATCGACCACCAGAGAAGACTGTGTTATTGACTCCATAGCATTATTAAATCTTTTGGCTGAGGAAGGGCATAAAGTCTCACCTGAAAAGTTACAGTTTTGCAGGACAGCTGTTAAATATCTGGGAAACCAAATTGAGAGAGGAAAATGAAGAGTAACAGCTGAAAGAGTAGCTTTAATAAAGAAAATGCAAATGCCTGTAACACAAAGACAAGTGAGAATGTTCCTAGGAATAGTAGGTTACTGTCGATAATGGATACCAGGATTTTCCATGTTAGCTAAGCCCTTAATTAACATGACAAAAAAGAAAGCAAAAGACCCTGTGGAGTGGGAGGACGAAAGTGTAGAAGCTTTTGTAAAATTGAGAAATGCCCTATGTTCAGCACCTGCCTTAGGCATGCCTGATTATAAAAGAGAATTTGCATTGTTCTGTCATGAGAGAGAAAATTGTGCACTTTCTGTCCTAACTCAAAGACATGGACTGGAAAGACGTCCTATAGCATATTTTTCTGCTACATTGGACCCAGTAGCAGCCGCGTTGCCAGGGTGCTTAAAAGCAGTAGCGGCTACTTGTCTGAGCATTGAACAAAGTGAGTCAATTGTGATGGGACACCCTGTAAAAGTGTATGTTCCACATGCAGTTGTCATTCTGTTGACAAGAACACGAACTCAGCATCTTACTCCTAGTCGGCTGACTAAATATGAAAGAATAATAATGGGTGCTGAAAATGTGAACATGGTAAGGTGTACTATAATAAATCCAGCAACCTTACTACCAGACCCACGTCATGAAAGAATAAAAGACGATGAAGAAGATGAACATGATTGTATACAAATTACAGAATTATGCACAAAACCACGTCCAGATATAGAGGAACAGCCTCTTAAAAAGCCAGACAGGGAGCTATTTGTTGATGGTTCATGTCAAAGACATGAAGATGCCAAACTAACTGCTGCCTATGCGGTATGTGAATTAACTGGAATAGTTGAAGCATCCTATTACCAGGAGTCAAATCTGCACAAGTAGCTGAATTGATTGCTTGATAAAAGCATGCAAAATTGGGAGGAATCAGAGAGTGACCATATTTACAGATAGTCAATATGGTTACGGGGTTGTTCATGATTATGGCCAACTGTGGATGCAGAGGGATTTCATGACTTCTTCAGGATCCCCCATTAAAAATGGACAATTTGTAAGGGAATTGCTAGAAGCAATACAATCACCAAAAGAATTGGCTGTGGTGAAATGTGCCGCACATCAGTCAGGAGATGACTGGGTGGTAGTCGGCAACAGATATGCGGATCTGGTGGCTCAACATTGTGCCAAAACCAGAATGTCAGTCAATAAGAGGGTGGAAAGAATGGGAATCAGCTGCCAACTTATGCTGTATATGCCACCTGAAACTTGGAATGAGGTGAAGAAATTGCAAGATGAGGTTGATGAAAGTGAAAAGAATTTGTGGATCAAAGTGGGTTGTTCTCAAAGAGAAGATGATGAAGTGTGGATCAGTGCTGATGGCAGACCAGTCATGCCAGACTGTTTACTCTCACAAATGGCTAGAATGCATCATGGAGATACACACATAGGGAGAGATGCAATGATTAGGCTGTTCAGACAAAATTGGTACAATCCCAAATTCAGAGCTGTTGCAGAGAGTCTTTGCCAGAGATGTCTAACTTGCCAAATGCATAATCCAGGGAGGAAGACAGTAATTGGATTTGGAAAAATTGGAAAGGCAGAGGGTCCATTTATGAGACTTCAGTTTGATTTCATACAGTTACCACCATGTAGAGGGCTGAAATATGTACTAGTCATAGTGTGTCTGTTTTCAAAGTGGGTGGAGGCTTACCCTACTAGGAGAAATGACAGCATTACAGTTGCAAAACTGTTGCTACGAGAACTCATTCCTAGATTTGGTTTTCCAGTAACTTTGGAATCAGATAGAGGAAAACATTTTAACAGCGAAGTGATTCAAATAATCTGTGAAGCATTCCAAATAAAACAGAAACTGCACTGTGCATATCGTCCAGAAGCTTCTGGAGTGGTTGAACAATTAAATGGCACTATAAAGTCAAGACTGGGAAAAATGTGTGCATCAACATCATTAGAGAGGCCAGATGCATTACCACTCGTTTTAATGGGACTCAGAAGTATACCTGACAGAACCACAGGATTTAGCCCCCACGAAATAATGATGGGAAGAGCAATGAGACAAACACATGTTCCCACAAACAAACTGGTGAATATATCTGATGATATGGTTCTGGACTATTGTAAAGGATTGGCTGATCTAGTGCGTTCTGTCTCTCATCAGGTTGGAGAAGACGCAGTTTCCAGGCAGCCTGAGCAAGAACATGATCTGAATCCTGGTGATTGGGAGGTAGTGAAGAATCACACCAGAGAAACGTGTCTATCACCTAGATGGGGCAGACCGTGTCAAGTCATACTAACAACGAATACAGCAGTGAAGTGTGCCGGATTTCCTAATTGGATTCACGTAAGCCACACCAAAAGAGTACCAGATCCTGAAGAAGAAAATCTTCAGACAACGCCAATCACTGAAGAAGCTGAAGGTTGCCCAGCGGAGGAATCTCAAGCTCGAGATTCAAGAGAAGCTGAAGAAGAACAACCGAGCACAAGTCAGGATTGGATACCAGTGGTAGAAATTCCTGAAGTATACCACTGAACAAGAAGTCAAGCGAAATTGGAAGAAATAGAAGAAGATCAGATAGGTGAAGAAGAAGCAGCTCAGGTACAAGAAGAAAAGACAATAAGAGAACCTGAGCAAGGTCAGATAGGGAAAGAAAATTGGACTCAAAACAGTGAAGATTTAATAGACTTTACACAGGGAAAGACAGGTTTAGAAGAATCCGGTCAGGCTGCAGAAGTTCACAGTGCAATAAGCCCTGATCAGAACAAGTTAGATCAAGAAGAATGCACAGAAGAAGAAAACCTTCAAAAACATGAACTTGAAGAAATAAATAAAGAACAAGGTCAGTTATTGGAAACTCACAGCGGAGCTGGTACAGAGAAACCAATTAGACCTGAAAAAGAGCAAACAAGAAACACAGTAATTGAAGAACACGAAACAGTGCAAAGCAGTGAAATTAACAAGATCTCTGAAGACAAAAACAAGGAAGCAGTGCCAACAAAGAAAACGAAAAAAGGAGATCATTGGCCAAGTGTCATTAAAAGAGTGAAGTACCACATAACAACCAGAAGTGAAGATCCAGATCAAGTGAATGAAGTAACAAGCCAAACTGAACAAGAAAATAAAACTGAGAAAAGAAGAAGTAAAAGACTGAAACTTGTGAATAACAAATTCAAGGGTCCTGACTGGACTTATATCATCCTTGAAGATTTCGAAAGCTCAGAGTCAAGTGACAGTGGTGGCGAAGGAACAAGTGCAGAACTAACGTACGAAGAAGAAACAAGACCACCCTGACTAAGCAAAAGAATAAGCTAAAGAAAAGAAGAAAAGATAAGAAGAGCAATCTTCCTTGTCGAAAAATGCCTGATGATAGAGTTACTGGGAGACCAAAACAGAAATGTTGTAGAAGATGCTGTGCAATATGCATATGTAGTCTAGTAATGGTGCTTATAGTATGGTTAGTCCTGATTGTAGCAATTCCTTACCTTATGATAATAGATAAAAAGATTAATAATGAAACTAAAGGAAGGACAGCAAACATGAAGGGCGATAGAGTAGAACTAATGGCAGAGAATGAACCAGAAATATATCATGAAATAGCTGATAACGACACTAGTTTGAATGTTTTTACAAAATTATTATTTCAGTATATAGACACAATGGAAGTTAGTAATTGTTACGTCTGTATGAAGTTACCTGAATCAGTAGCAGAAGCATTAACATACCATCATTTACCACTGACATATGGCATATCATGTAGTGTTTTGTCTAGTTTATTTTATAGAACAGGGAAACTTCAGTATTATTATTCAAATTTAGATGTGATATTTTCTGAGGTTCCGATTCGCAAGAGTATGAACCCAGTGCTTACTAGTCAAGACGCACAGTTTATGGGAGAATTTTTCTTAACAATGAAATCGATAGACATAACACATGCACATAGACACAATCTAACATGTTCCTTACATGAAGAAGAAAAGATCTTTTTGAATTTAGTAGAAGATAGAAGACAAGATTTTCAAAGAAAGCTTCTGAGCATAAGGCTCATTTACCACCTTGGGCAGAGAAAGAAGGGAGTTACACACCTGGAAAGGCTCAAGCTGCTATGGCTCTGGATTTTGTAAAGACAGGAAAAATTTGTCTTCATAGGTTAAAGACTGATTATAACAATGTTTTCATCGGTACCAGTGAATGTGAACACAATTTTTTAATTATTGGAGGTTGGGGACTCAAAGGAGGAACAGATTCAGTTTTTCCTGGAATCTATTATGTATGTGGGAATAAGGCTTACTTTAGGCTTCCTGCACGGTGGTATGGAAGTTGTTATTTTGGAATAGTATTTCCAAAGATATACCACGTAAAAAGAAACACTGGAAGCAATGAAAACAATAATGAATTAATACGTAGTAAAAGAGCTAGTTTTTCAGAAATTGTAGGTGATATATTTGGTGCATTGATACCTTCAGTGGGAATAATTCTGAACTCAAGGAAAATATGTAAATTGTCTACAGTAGTTGATCGTTTATCAACAGATACTGCAGGAGGATTTCTAATGATTAATGCGGAAATGGTTGCGATTAGATCTATGGTGATGCAAAACCGACTTGCTCTTGATATTATATTGGCAAAAGAGGGAGGAGTCTGTAAATTATTGAAGACGAAACATTGTTGCACTTATATTCCTGATAAGAGTGCAGAAATTGGAACGTATATACAGAATATAACAAAACTTGAGAAGGAACTTAAACCACTGGAAGTTGATAGTGTATGGGAAAGATTGACAAATAGTATCTCGTCAATTGGAACCTGGTTTGCTAATGTAGGAAAAGGACTTATAGGTCAAATATTAGTACCCTTAGCAGGGATAGCAATAATAATATTGGCAATAATGATATGGTGCAAATGCTGTAGAAAGAATGAAACATACAAAGTGACAGAAAAAGGAAAGAAGAGAAAACTAGATGAAATAGAACTTGAAGAATGGAGGAGTGAATTATACAAGAAGTTAAAAGGAGAATGTAAAAAGGGAAAGTGTAAAGACGAGAATGAAGTAATTTGCAAGAAGTTGGCATCTGATTGAGGGTAGTGTTTTGATGGCTCAGAAACGCCATCAGAGAGGGGATTGATGGAGCAAGGTTTCAAAAATGAAACTTGCTTGTACGCAATCCTTCTCATAGTATTAATTTATTAAATTTGTATTGTTATTACTAACCTTTGCATACACTACACAAAGGGGAGAGACGCTTGCATATGTGTTTTACTAATAAATAACGCTTGTCTATAATCTAAAATGGCCGCTAAAGCGCGGGAACCTCTCTGCGCATGTCGCAACCTGATCACATGATGTGACGTCTGTCTTTGCTTGGTGGGAAACTTCTGCTTCTGCACAGTGTGCACAAAATGGCTGCTTGATGTTTTCACATGCTTCAGCTTGCTCTTATGTCATTATTAAATTGTCGTTTCTTAACGCTACTAATGCGGGATAGTATATATAATTAAATGGGAATAGAATAGAAATAGTGGGTATACAGTGAAACATTTTATTTGTGATTTTAATATTTCCTTCTTGCACTTTTAGTAATTCGTAAACTTGGGCCTGGGTTGGTGACTTGTAACTCGAGAGACGATGGTTCTGCGCATGTGTCCTGTATGCCTGCCAAGTGAAGCCAACTTGGATGTCTCCCAAGGCCACGACCTATTGGCCGAAGATGATGCACTCAATGTTTCCGGCGGACAAAATGATACTTTTCCCCTGTAAATTGTATAACATTTGTCGTGAGACGGGTGGGAAATAAAGCAAATGTATTAAATTGAAGGGGTGGGAACGTAAAGGACAATAGGCTTTACAATTTAGGACAAATCAATATGGTGCGACAATCCACCCCCTATCCCTGTCCAATCAGAAGTAGTGGTCCCATATTTTAGCAACATTAAGGGGAGGTACATGGGCATAGAAGGGTATAATAGAATATAGCATTAGTTAATTAGAGAGCCGACTCTCAGAACACACAGAAGAGCTCCAGACTGCTGAGCTGATCGATTGCAGACTGAATCCCTGTCCGGAAGAGGTCCTGAGGAGGGGGCGGCGGAGTCCATTAGAAGGAAGGCACGGGAGAATCGAGAGAAGTCGAGTATCAGAGAGGGGAACGACGCTGGCGTCGTTATAGAGAGGTCACCGGTCCTGTCCTGATCCTGGAGGAGGTCTTTGCTCTTCATCCTTCCTGGGTCCTATCCTTTCAACTCCTTGGCTAAGGGGTTTGGTTCTCGCACTTAGGTAAATATAATGCAACCTTTAGTTGCGCTGCTGTCTCTATCTTCTCCTCTTCTTTAAACACCGTCATTTGATTAGCAATAATCATTTCTATGCTGAATCTTGGGTATTTCGATTAAGTACCATGTGGCTTTGTATTTTACTCTGCTAAAACTTTAGATAAACATTTTACATTTTTTTTGACTCAGTGGTTATTTTCAGGATTTTGTATTATAATGAATGTCACTCATTTTAAACTTCCCAATTAGCAAAGGATTCATCGGTAAGTCATTACTCTTCAATCAGAAGGTAATTGGTAGCAGGGATTTTTGATAAGAGTAACAACTGATAAACCCAGCGTAAGTATTAGCGTAGTGTGAATGTATGGGCCCAAGTGAGTATATGGTGTATGAATGCTGTTTGCTAATATCGCACTGGATCACCTTCATATGTGAACATTTTAAAGTGTTCCATTATTGTTGCGGTATTAGTAGCTAGCTACTATAACCGTCAACAGCTCAGTCTTAGTCTTACTCGAAGTGGAGCAGTATGTGGCCAATCCAATGGCAAAGTGGCAGAGATGAGCTGTGACTGCTATATTCGGTACACACCATAAGTATAGACATTTTGGGTTATCATTTTCCTCGTTATCCAATAATCCTCCCTATCACTGCCATTTATTAATTATGTATTTTTGCCAATGCCTCCTTCATTGTCTTTTTACTCATCACGGGGATTAATACTTGGCGGCGAGAGGGGTAGAAATGACGGAAGCGGACTAGATCTGACCCCGCTGTGCAAACAGTGAGTTATAATTTGGTGGCGGCGGCCGGGGAGCGGGACCCGTGGATTGCGCTGCTTCCGCCCGAATGCTGGGATCTGAAACGGCAGACCCCTCCTAGGGTTTGGATGCAAATTGGTGGCCTGTGCTGGGGATGTGCTGTACCCCCCTGAAGCTTCGGCTGCGGGAGCCGCTGTGCTACTGTCCCTGAAGACTGTCTGCCATTAATGTACGGCGGCTCACCGAAGGGGAATCTTGCACTGGCCTAGCTCGTGCAGGGGGATGCAGGCTAACCGCGTGAACGTGTACCAGATTCCTTGGCAACTATCGAGTCCGGAGTGGGTTGGCCTGCTACTCACGCAGTTGCAGCTTGCGTGACTAATTTGTATTTGCATGTCGGCAAATGGCCTTGAAGTTCACCTGCTCGGATGTTAAGTCAAATGATACTGTGAAGAGAGCGGCGGTTACCCGTATGGGACTAAAGATAAAGCGACAGCCCTGAGCTGAGGTGTTATATTCACACAGATCCTTTGAGTACTAGTGCAGATTACGTGGCCTGTTGCATTGTGAAGTGGCCGTCACGCTGGACTGGGAGAAGGTGAGTGGTGACTGCCATTCCTACCGGTGTACTGAACATAATGGGCAAAACAGACAAGACTTAACCCCTCCTAACATTTGAAATGTGCAAAACTGGCAGATCGCAGCATAAACAGACCTCGGATTCAGAGGCGGAAGCTCCCTCAGATACAGCCCGACTAGAATCTACGCTCCTGGCGATGCAGCACAGTCTGCAGTCGATTGATGGTAAGATCAATGCGTTAAATCTACGCATGGATCATATGGCGGTGAAGCTCAACAAGCAGGGCACCAGGCTGGGTGAAGTTGAGCAACGAGTTTCCACGGCTGAAGATGACCTGCACGCTGTCTCTGATAAAACCCTGAACATGGAAAAAGTGCTTGCAGTCATTCAAGCGAAGAATTAGGACCTGGAGGCAAGGTCCAGGAGAAATAACCTAAGGATCATGGGGCTACCGGAGCCGACCAACGTCGGAAAAATGGAGGTGTATGTGGAGGGGATGCTCAAAGAGATTTTTGGAGTGGATAATCTGTCCCCTATGCTGATAGTGGAGCGAGCCCACTGCTCACTGGCGGCACGCCCGATCCCCGGAGCCCCACCGCGACCCATCCTCGCGCAGTTGCTAAACTACAGAGATCGGGACACGATCCTCCGCCTGGCCTGTGAAAAAGGTTAGATCACATATCAGGGGAATGCGTTGGCGTTCTTCCCGGACTTCACTGCTGCGGTCCAGGCAGCTAGAAGGGAGTTTATTTCAGCAAAAAAGCTATTGCATGCAGAGGAAATCCTATATGCTATGCTCTACCCAGCATGTCTGAGGATTGGCCCCGACGGTGCTTCCAAGATCTTCAACAATCCAAGGGCCGCCATGGAACATGCGAAACTGTTGAAAAAGTGCCGCCGTGAAACTACTACTGATCCAGAGGATGAAGAACAGTGAGACTCAATTTGAAACTGTAAGTGTGTAGCTGGGGTTTGAACGTGGCTGCTTGCTCATTCTGTTGGTTGCCATGGGGCTGGATGTTCATATTATTGGAACAATTGGCATGAGACCCATAATGTACTAGGGGAGGCCTCACCCCGGGTCCATGTCTCGATGTTATATGGGAATGTCATGTGAGGCCGAAAAGATCATGATTTAGGAACTTTGAACACTGTACGGGCTGCCATATCGAACTATAGACAAATTCGGCCACCTCCCCCTCTAATCGGGAGGTTGTTTGCACTCTTGTCTCCCCTAATGGGTGAACCCCAACTGTTTATCTGGGATATTTGGGTATTGGGATGTTTATTTGTTTTAGACTGGAATGTCTTTAGCAAGTTGGGGGTGCTGAAGTGGGTGGGGGTGTTGGAGGGGAAGGGGGGAACCTGGCAGATACGGAACAATGTAAATGCAATGCACTTTTTAATGCTTTGGTCCCATCAAGGTAACTCATGTAGTGGAATCCTGCAAGAGTATTGGTTGATGCTGGTTCGGGTGATACTGTCAAACTAATAACATGGAATGTGCGTGGGCTCAATAACCCCAAAAAGATCCGTAATGTGCTAGCTTTCTTAGATACGCAGGATGTGCAGGTTGCGTTTCTGCAGGAGACACATCTCACTAAACACACAGAGCTAAACGTGGGTGCATGATGGGCTGTGGTGCATGCGGCAGCATTGTTTTTCTCCTATTCTAGAGGCGTTAGGATTCTGGTCAAGAAAGGTACTCCATTCACACTAATCAAGTCTGAGGCAGATGAGCAAGGGAGGGTGCTTCTAGTTATGGGCAAATTAGGAGACACAACGGTGCTGTTTGTAAACACGTATGGGCCCAACACCGATGATCCAGCTTTTTTCAATGATGTTTGGAGGCATATCTCATCCTTTACGCACTCTGTTGTAATATGGGGTGGAGATTTAAATATTAGTTTGTACCCCCGATTGGACCGTTCCACTGATGTGGCGGGGCGTGGAAAATAGTCTGAACAGGTGCTGGCTGAACTGATGGAGGCTGAGGGGCTCATGGATATGTGGCGGTCTCGTAACCCGGGTGGGAGAGAGGGCACATTTGTATCTACAGTGCATGGCTCTTGGTCCAGGTTGGACTATTGGTTGGTCTCTAAGGAGGCGGCCCCCTGGACAGTCTTTATAAAGCACTTAGCTAAAACGCTCTCTGACCACTCTCCTGTGCTCCTAGAGCTGAAGGTGCCGGCCTGTGTTAGGCCCCCGTTTCAATGGCGGTTACAGTCGTCCTCCCTACTAGACCCAGTGTTCAGGGCCAGAATTGGTGCTGCTATCACTAACTATTTCTCGGAGAATGAGGGATCGGTAGACAGTGCAGGCACACTTTGGGAAGCCTTCAAAGTTACTTTAAGGGGGGAGTGCATTGGAGCTCACGCGGGTGTATTAAAAGATCTTCGGAACAGAATTCGGGGCCTAGCTGATAAGATCAGTGCACTGGAGCGAGAATATGAGTTGATCCCCTCTCCCATAAGTCTGGCACACATAAGAGAGTTAGTATCTGAACACAATCAAACAGCGGATCAGGAGGTGCTACCTAGATCCAGGAGATGCAAAGCGCGCTACTATGGAGAGGGGGGTAGACCTAGTCATTCATTGGCACATAAACTGTCGCTGCCTAAGGGACAGGAGCATATTGTTGAATTGATGGACAATGACTCTGTTGTCCGTCACTCCACTCCAGAGATTAGTAAGGTATTTATCGATTTTTTTTCCAAACTATAAGGGACTAGACAGACAGCCACTGATGATGAAGTCAAGCGATACCTAGATGACATTGCGCTAGGGTGTCTACCCAATGGTCAGCGGGAGTGTTTGACCCAACCCTTTGATGTGGAGGATGTCAAAGAGGCCATAATGGCCCTGTCTACTTGCAAGGCGGCGGGTCTTGATGGTTTACCTAGTGAATTTTCAAAGGCATACATTGAGGTTCTGGCTCCGCAATTGCTGAAGGTATTTGCTGAGGCCTACGAGACTGGTATATTGCCCCCACCCTTAGGGAGGCTTTACTTGTTACACTCCTAAAGCCAGATAAAGCCGCAAATAAGTGCGAGTCGTATAGACCACTGTCCCTCATAAATATTGATACCAAAATTCTAGCGAAAATTATTGCCTGTAGACTACAGCCCCTTATTCCCAATATGATCCTTCCTGATCAGTTGGGATTTGTCCCCAAGCGTTCAACCGTACATAATCTCTACTATTTTTGCTGTGATTCACCACTTAGACTCCGAAATCCCAGCTGTGGCGGTGCTGCTGGATGCGGCGAAAGTTTTTGACTCGCTACAATAGGGTTACATGTTCGTGGTCCTGCAAAGAATGGGAAGCCGCCATTTTTTCTGAAATGGGTATGTTTATTGTATGCAAGCCCGGTTGCAAGTCAATGGCTGGGTGTCTGATACATTCTCAATATGTAGGGGCACAAGGCAGGGCTGCCCGCTTTCTCCTATACTTTTCTCTTTGGCGCTAGAACTGCTGGCATGCAAGATACGGCAAAAACATGCTAGGGCCGCTCTGGGGTTTAGGCAGCGCCCGCTAGCTATCTCCCTGTACGCGGACGATATGTTATTATATGTTCGTGAGCCAGCTACACATCTGGCATCTCTACTACGAGAATATGTTTTGTTTGAGAGGCATTCAGGGTTAGGGATGAATTGGGCAAAGTCTACGATCTTTCCATTAACCGACTGTACTCAGGAGACAGCACTGGAGTACCCACTCTCCTGGTTCACAGACCCCGTGAAGTATTTAGGAGTTTGGGTACACAGAGACCCTGAGACCGTATTAAGTAAGAATTATGGGCGTGCGGTCACCAAAATCACTGAACAGATCTCCTGCTGGACACGACTACCGTTGTCATTGGCAGACAGAGTTGCCATGGTGAAGATGACTATCCTTCCCAAGCTCCTCTATTTATTTGTTAATGTTCCAATAAAGTTAAATGTAACATTTTTTAAAACTCTTCAGTCCTGCCTGCTGTCGCTGGTGTGGGCTGGCAAGCAAAGCAAACACAAGGAGATGATGGACGGAGCGCTGAAACTTTTCAGACACTCACCCCCAGTCACAGATCTGGGTTGAATCCATCATCGTTCTTTAGCTCACTTCGCCACCTCAGTTCAGACCCAGCCATATGCAAATCAGTCTTGACCCTGTGCCTCATGGGAACAGTCCAGCCCGAACTGCCAAGCCAGGTCTTCCCTGAACCGGAAACAAGCATCCTGAGACCGGTTTCGGGGTAACACCCCTCTTCAGCCAGGCTAGCTTGAATCCAGTGGCAAAGTGAGCAAGGGACCCACGTCTGGGCATACCCTGCCAACTTAGGGCGAACAAAGCAAACACAAGGAGATGATGGACGGAGCGCTGAAACTTTTCAGACACTCACCCCCAGTCACAGATCTGGGTTGAATCCATCATCGTTCTTTAGCTCACTTCGCCACCTCAGTTCAGACCCAGCCATATGCGAATCAGTCTTGACCCTGTGCCTCATGGGAACAGTCCAGCCCGAACTGCCAAGCCAGGTCTTCCCTGAACCCGAAACAAGCATCCTGAGACCGTTTTCAGGGTAACACCCCTCTTCAGCCAGGCTAGCTTGAATCCAGTGGCAAAGTGAGCAAGGGACCCATGTCTGGGCATACCCTGCCAACTTAGGGCGAACAAAGCAAACACAAGGAGATGATAGACGGAGCGCTGAAACTTTTCAGACACTCACCCCCAGCAGCCTAGATGTAGTTGGAGCACCCTAACACTACCGTTTGAGCGTGGGGGGTTTGAAGCCCCAGATTTGCGTCTGTACTACCTGTGCGCACAGGCGCAATTTGCACACTATAGGTGTTTGCCTCAGAAATATCTACCGCATTTAGCTGTGGAGGCGGACGCTGCATATCCAACACCGTTAACCACTAAGATTCTATACAGGCACGAGGGTGACACTCGGAAGGAGATCAACCCTGTCAACTGCACTGTCTGGGCGTGGAGTGCCCTTGCTACATGTGCCGGGAGGGATAATATATATGCTCCAGACCTGCCAATTGCTGCACACCCGGGTATTTCAGCGGCGCAGGAATGCAGGGCTCTGAGCGTTCTGCAAGATGCAGGGGTTACTAAACTAGGAGATATGTACAGGAACGGGGTGTTTCTATCATTGTCTGATTTTCAGGCCTGCCAAATATACAAAGCAATGCAAGGCTTCACATACACTAGGCTCCGAGTGGCAGTGCGCTCCTTATACCCTGATTTCTCTCAAGAACCTCAGGAGTTGAAAGCGCTTCAAGTGATTCTAAAAGGGGGTGAAAGTAGAGGGCTGATCACTAGAGTATATAATGCTTCCCAAAGGGAAAATGAATGGTCTGATTCCTCCTCGTTAGATAAATGGAACAAGGTCCTTGTGGTCCCTTTATCCCGCGAAAACTGGGAGGCCTGCTGTAAATTGACTGGGCATCTGGCTGCTAATTGTAATCTCCGTATTATCCACTTTAAGTATCTGCATCAAATATATTACACCTCAGCACAACTGTTGAAATTTGGCTTGCGGGACGATGCGAGATGTCCCAGATGTCGGCAGGACAAAGCTGATTTTATACACCTGGCGTGGGGTTGCCCTGCTATATTTAGCTTCTGGCAGAGGGGGGTTAAAGTACTCACAGACATGACACTTTATAAAATTGAATGCATGCCAGAGATGTGTTTGTTGGGGCTTCTGAAAATGGTTAAACTGTGTAATCGACGCATTGTGGCTATATCTACCTTGTTTGCCAAACGCGCTGTTGCAATGCATTGGAGCAGTAAGGCGGTACCCACCTTGGTAAAGTGGATTAGAGACCTTGTTTTTTGCAAACAACAAATGGACGCATATGCTGAGGAGCTACCAGCGGCTTCTAGGCCTAAGGACTTTTGGTCACCACTCACCACATACCTGTTAGAGCACCCGGACATGGCATAAGTGACTGTGGTAAATTTGGCTACATTAGATGTATACTGTTTGTAAAATCTAATAGTTTCACTGCTATTAATTGTGTCACAAGCGGTATATTGTGCCTTATCTGATCTGCCTTTTGTTTGTTGGGATACGGTTGGGGGGGGGGGGAAATGCTGCACATCATGTGATTTTTCTATTATTGTTATGTAGTGTGGGCTCAGACGCACGCTACTGGATGTATCTTGCAGTTCAATAAACAAAGTAAAAAATAAATTAAAAAAACAATATCCTTAGGATAACAGTGCCACTAACACACTGTAGGGGAACAGTGCAACTAACACACTATAGGAGAAACACTAATACTCTATTTCACAATGTGTTTTTAATAACTTATCATTGTAGTCAAATCTAACCATGACATTTATACTGGCACACCATTATATACTCACACATTTCCTTTTAGGGCCGTGTTGTCCCACCCACCACCTCCACAACATAGACTTCTGCCCACAATACTGCACCATAACCAGTTGGGTCCCACACTGCACATGGATGGTAGAGACTGGTAAAACTGTGTGCTCCTTTGGGTTTGTATCTAACCATTTTATTTGTTTCTTAATGTAGCTCTATGTTTTTGTCACACTCCCTATTTGGATCCTGGTCGATATGTAATGCAATTGTTGACTAGGGGGAACGTTCTGAGGGGAACGCTGGGTGGTAGGAAATGTGTGCCGGCACAGTGATCCCACTCAGAAATGTGAGGAAAATTTGATTTTTTTTTTAGGAAAATTTAAAGTTTGCAGGGAATTCTGGGTAAGAAAACATTGGGGGATCCACTCAAGCCACACCTCCTTGGACTCCCCCGGGTGTCTAGTTTTCTGAAATGTCTGGGTTTGGTTGGTTTCCCTAGATGGCAGCCGAGAGCGGGACCAAAAACGCTGGTGATCCTCTTGCAAAACCAGGTTGTTTTGTGATAAATAATTTGTATGCCTCCACAATACGTTTCGGGCCCTTCCCTGTCGCGGACACTAGGCCTACCCACACAAGTGAGGTACCATTTCTATCAGAAGACTTGGGGTAATGCTGGGTGGAAGGAAGTTTGTGGCTCCCCTCAGATTCCAGAACTCTTCATCACAGAAATGTGAGGAAAATGTGTTTTGTTAGGCACATTTTGAGGTTTGCAAGGGATTCTGGGTAACAGAACCTGGGCATAGCCACACAGTCACCCTATCCTAGATTCCCCTAGGTGTCTATGTTTCAGAAATGTACAGGTTTGCTAGGGGTCCCTAGGTGCCGGCTAAGCTAGGGCCCAAAATCCACAGCTAGGCACATTGCTAAAAAAGGGTCTGTTTTCCGTGGAAAAATTTGATGTGTTCATGTTGTGTTTTGGGCGTTTCCTGTCACAGGAACTAGGCCTCACCACACAAGTGAGATACCATTTTTATCAGAAGACTTGGGGAAATGCTGGGTGGAAAGAAATTTGTGGCTCCCCTCAGATTCCATTACTTTCCATAACAGAAATGTGAGGAAATTGTGATTTTTTAAAGTAATTTTTTGAGGTTTGCAAGGGATTCTGGGTAACAGAACCTGGTGAGAGCCACACAAGTCACCCATCCTGGATTCCCCTAGATCTCTTTTTCTAAAAAATGTACAGGTTTGCTAGGTTTCCTTAGGTGCCAGTTCAATTAGGGCCCAAAATTCACAGCTAGGCACATTGCAAAAATAGGATCATTTTTCAGTGGAAAAATGTGATGTGTTCTCATTGCGTTTTTGACTGCTTCTGTCAGGATTGCGCGCGGGCGAACGGGGAGCAGCGAACTACCAGAATGGCCGCCGGCTTCAACCACGCAGGCGCGGGGATGGGTCAGGCAAGTCAAAGCCCGGCTTCCCTCAATCAAACGCGCTTCGCGTTCTAGCGGTGTCGGAGTTCCGGTTTCCGTCCTTACCTGTACTCTTCCGGGTTGTCGGGTTCCTCGTGTGTTGCGGCGTTTTCCTCCTGTCGGTTCGTCCTTCCTTGGCGGGCCTCGGCGCGTTCGTTCCGGTTTCCTGAATTTAGAAAAGAACCACGGAGAGAAAAAAAGCTGAGTCGATACTTGTCATGGTAACAGCGCTCTCGCGCTGACATGTTATTTTAAGCATTTATATTGGTTATTGCTTACCTGATCCTGTGCTCTGGGCGTTGTGGGGGGTCCGCTCCGCTTAAACAGGACCTACTAGGTAAAGAGAGAAAAACAGTTAATTACCTGAATGAAAGGTCATATCATTTGTGAACGGCAGTTGCTCCAGACCATTACAGGGGGATTGTTCTACATGCTACACTTGAAGTATAGGTGGGCACATGATTAGTCTCTAACCCTTATTACCTCATATTTAGGCTTTCCTGTTTTCAGTTTCTATTTTTGGTAAATTCTGGTGGTGTTTTTTCAGTGTTTTCCAGTGATTTCAATACCTCAAAAAAACTGTGCTTTTCAGTGGTTACTCATTTTCGCGCCATAAAAAACAACTGAAACAGTGTTTTACCGGTGTTTATGTAACTGTGGCGGGGTCGCAATAACGGGTCTGAGGCCAGGTCTCGGTATAGAAGCTTTTATTTTTTCAAATACACGTCTTTGGGTGAGAGTGAGTCTATCCGGGCTATGTGTTGCTGCTTCGGAGTGTTGTCCTCCTGATCGGAGTCTTTCCGGCCTGGTCCGTTCCTCCTCCCGGTGCCCCGGTCTCTGGCGATATGTCTTCTCCGTGGTGAGCGATGTGGGGGATCGTGGCGAAGGGTTGAAACTCAGGGGGGAAAAAGAAAAGAACACTCGTGTGAGGGTTCCGGTCCGGAACGTTGTCAAGGGTAGGGTAGTGAGGGGGACACCTTCAAGCAACCCGTGAAGCACTAATGTCGGCGCAGGTGATAGTGAAGGGGCAAGGTGCAAGTGGGAACGGCTATTTTCCCTATTCCCTGTCTAGTTGGGGGAGTCCCTCCTCCCAAACCACCCTGTAAACCGGTCTCATACCTGGTTTAGCCACGCTCCTCCAGGAGCGTGGCTCGGCGAAGCGTGGTGTCGTTGGCCTCCTGGCGTATCCTGTAGTCCTCGGGGTCCACTGCCGTCTCTCGTCCTCCGCTCTCCTTCTTCCCGTCTCACTCGGCTCTCGTCTCTCCTGGAACAACTCCTTCTTCCTCTCCGGTGGCGAAGCACACTTCCGTGGGTGTATCCTCGTCCCTTATTGCTGGGAATCCCGTGACGTCAGGGGGAGGGGGTGGAGTCCCGTCATCAAGACCTCCCCAATTAAAGGAGCCGCTCTGTTCGTCCACACCGTTTACGTTTATGGTGCTCCACTCGTCCTGTTTCGAGGAGATAAGAGGGGGTGATAGAGGCATTGCAGACCACCAGTCTAGGTTATTCTCCTGTTCAGCCTCTGCCATCACTACCCTGTCACAGTAACGCTTTGCTTTTATTATTGCTTGCTTTCTTCATTGATGCATGGTATATAGACAGTGTATGTACAGTGTATATGAGGTCCAAATACATTTTTACAAGTAAAATTTATTGTAGTACACCATACAATATTTCTTTAGTGATTCTTTGGTCATTCGCGCTCTCTCTTTCCTTCCCATGTACACTTTTATTTGTGAAAAGGCCCTCTCGACATTGGCACTTGAGACTGGCAACGCCAAAACAGCCAGTACACAATTTGCCAACTCTGGCCACTGACGTAGCTTTCCATGCCAATACTGGTGCACCTCAAGGTTGACATTCTCTGGGCCAGGCTCTGCAACATATGCGTTAAACTGGGTGCATATGCCCTCAGAGGTATTAAAGCGGTCAAAAATGAAGCTGTACTTTTCGAAGTCTGGAAAAATTCCCTTTACGGAAGGGATCTAACACCTGTGCAGAGTACCAAAGTGAGGCTTCATTGACTTCAAACGCCACGGTTGGTGAAGGGACATTTCTATGCATCATAGCTAGCCATTTCTCATGCATTGTAAAATAAAATTTCCTGAATTGGTCCTCAACACTTCTCTGCTTACCAAGTGGCAAGCATTCTAACAGGGAACATGTTGCAGTGCCAAAGTCACTAAAAGTGTCGCCTAGCCTACTCTCGAGGAGATGTTTGACATCTACACCAATTATGCTGAACACTTGGAAGACAAGGGTGTTTTCTGACTCTAGTTTTTTGATTATGTCCACTACAGCAGTCATGTTCTCCTGTAAAAATCTAAGAATGCAGTACAGTGTACTTTTTTGACATCACTATCAATATGCACCTTAAGATCCTCACATTTCTTGCCTTTTGCATCATCACTAAGCAAAAATTCAGTAAGCGGTCGCCACATAGATAATATTGCATTCACGGCCTCTAGGACTGAGAACCACCGACTAAATGACACAGTTGGGATGACTCTTTCTTTGCTGCCACACAAAACACAAAATGAGAAATATTTGCGTTTTAGTTCCCGCGCATAACGGAACAGTGCACCTGAATGGACTACAAAATCAATAGCATTCTTCATTAGCTCAGAAGATTGTAAAGATGCTTTCAGCATACCATCTAGCAAGTGGCAAGGATCTCTTACAGGGAAACACTTCAGCTCGGGTATTGCTTTTGACAGGTCATCACATAACTTTTTCATATACGTAGCTGAATCGCTGCAAATACAAACAATATCACTCCAATCTTTGTTGAACTTGGTAAGAACTCTCTGCAGCAGCATTCCAAGTGACACTGCGTTGCATGTTTCCAGTACATCTAGATCTGCCATGATGGTACGTCTGTACCATCCATTTTTGCATCACAAAATGTGATTAGCACTGCCACTGCTGGGTCGCCACGCATCTCTGGGGTTTCATCAATGGTAACAGAGATCTTTACATCACCTTGGAGTAACTCTGAAATATGTTCAATATCTGCAAGGAACACCTCTGGTAAGTATTTCTCATACATTTGTGTTGCTTTTGGTAATGTTTTGCATGCTGGTGCACGCTTGCGGAACAGATTCCCAATCAGTCCATCGGCTTGGTGTAAACTGGTTCCAGATTGCACTAGGGCACGTACAAATTGATGTGCCACATCCTTTTCTTCCTCACGTTTTCTTTTGAAGCGTGTCATTGTCTCAGCAAGAGACATCTGGCATAGGCTGTCGCTATTAGGTGGCTCTTTCAATTTCAAGTGGGTCTTGGTGACAAGATGTTCAGCAATTCGGCTTGCAGTCTTCCCAGTTACTTTTGGGACAGTCACTCTGCAAAACCTGCAAATTAACATCTTTTGCCCACGCACTTCTTCAACCATGAAATCTTTGTTTTCCAGCACATAATCTTCTGCCGTCTTTATTCTGCGGGGCATGTTGTTCTGCGCAAACTAGATTAATACAAAAAAACAACTTAGAAACCGGTTGCGTACTGTTGAGAAAATAATGAGAAAGACAACATTTTCATGGTCAGGTGACTGCTGTGCAAACAGAGAAGAGCGCACTTGTGTTGCAATGAGTAACAGAAACAACAAGTTCTGGTCACAGGAGCTAATTGGCTAAAAGCACCCCAGGGCAGGGCGCGAGGCCTTGAACTGCGGGGTACAGAGAGAGCTTTTGGAATCACACGTTTTGTGACTCTCCAGGTATGGGTAATTTATGTGGGAGATTTCTGGGGGTGTTGGGTGTTGTATTCAAGGCAGGCAGTTCTCATAGTTCATTTAGAATCCATGTGGTGTAATTTGAAGAAAGTTAGAGCTGGGTGACATGTTCATTGTTTTGGGCACTCCTCACAAATCACGTAGCATGATGGCACCGCTCTGAGTAAAGCTAGGCTGGTTTTCACTGCTGTTGCTTTCCCCTCAGAGATTTATATAGTGCTAACTCGACCTGATGTGTTACACAAGGGCACATTCATTTTTGTTAGGGACGGGTAGATTACGTGATTTGCCCAGAATCACAGGATATTCAGCGTCATTGCCGAGACTCAAACCCCGTTCGCCAGATTTGAGGTCGACCGCACTAACCATTAGACTGCATCCTCTCCTGCTGTTATTTTCAAGGTTTATGGAAGAGTCTATGCTTTAAGTGTTTGAGTTTGTGAAGTTGAAATCTTGCCACTGCAGTATCACAATGATTACTAAAGCCTGTTTTGTAAAAGAAGGATAACTGGTTTGCTATTTCAGCAATCACATTTTCTAACCTAGTTTACTGGGGTCATTTCTTGTGCGCTTCGCATTTTCATATAAGCAGATTCAGATCCATGCACGAAAATGATGAGAATTAATTAGTAAATTGTTCCAATGCGCTTAAATGTCAACAGAGGCATTACAAAAAAGCAAATTACACTGAGTATAATTTGCGCAATAGGTCTCTCAAAGATGTGGTTTTCGACTGAGTGCAAATATATTAAGCAACTTTTTTAGAGTGGGTTGCGGAGAAATGCAGACCAACATTAAAATAAAGTTTTTTGATAAAGATCTCCTGTCTATAGTTTATGTTCAGATGGTGCTTTACAACTATGCTTTCTATCTTTCAAAAGGTTAGACCATCAGGCGTCAAAGCGAATCACAGTGGAAAATGGCTGTTTCTGAATTAGATGTATCACTGGAATTGCTCTTTCTTCTAAAGGTTGTGCACTGCATATTACAGTATTTACTATGATGGTATTGCTCCAAGTAAAACTTGCAAGAAAACTATGAAACTGTGAGATTCAAAGTGCATTATAACATCTGAAACGAAATGAGAAAGACAGCTGCTGGAACTTAATCTGTTGTAAAATACAAACATTAAACAACATCATATGGTGGTGCTTGAATGCCCTTTGCAGGGGCTCTACGAAGGGTGCAAGAACAAAGACTCGTTAAGTAAATGGTCTTTTTAAAGACCTGTGAATTAATCAGGTGCGGCCGCATGCAGATAAATGGCAGACCAGAACAGCTCCTCTCCCCCACGTTAACTAGGCTGGGGGCCTGGTGTTGCTCTGGCCCTTCCTTGCTCACGGGCCGCATTACGCAGAGTTACAAATATTTAAACACACACACAACAAACTTGCGTGTGCCGCCTCTCTCCCCGGTGCCCACCCTCACGTGAGCCAGGCAGGGGGCCTGGTGTTTCTCTGGCCCTTCCTTGCTCACGGGCCGCATTACGCAGAGCTACAAATATTTAAACACACACACAACAAACTTGCGTATGCCGCCTCTCTCCCCGGTGCCCACCCTCACGTTAGCCAGGCAGGGGGCCTGGTGTTGCTCTGGCCCGCACAATCCTTTATTAATTTCCTGCCTACTTATCTTGGGTGAGCTGGACGCAACATCGTATGCAGGGGCTCTACGAAGGGGTGCAAGAACAACAAAGCCTCGTTAAGCCTGCAATGACTTGACTCACCGGAACCCGTGAAATTCATCTTCATTGAGAACATTGTCCCAGCAGGGTAAGTGGCAGGCCCTGCGAGTTGGAAAACCACAACAACAGAAACAGCAACACACAGCACCCTAATCACCACAACATACATTACAGATGGTGTTGCTCTGGCCCTTCCTTGCTCACGGGCCACATTACGCAGAGTTAAAAATATTTAAACACACGCGCAACAAACTTGCGCGTGCCGCCTCTCTCCCGGTGCCCACCCTCACGTTAGCCAGGCTCCCAACATTTACCTTGGATGGTTCAAACTAGGCCTTGGAACACCGGCGGTCGTCGTCTGGTCGTAGTCTCGTCGTCGTTGTTGCCTGAAGTGTGGCGAGGTGTGTGGGGCCAGATAAACTCCGGCCAGTATTTTAAATGGGACCTGGCCACACCCGCCAACCTTGCCAACCAATGTGTGCCCCCGAATTTAATGGGGGTGATGCACGTTCCGAGTTGCTTTCCTTCTCGGGCTTAAATGGCAGTTCGGTCTGCAATGCTGTGGCTCCATCCAGTGGCCAAGTGGTGCAACAGCAATGAAAATCAGTGACACTCGGTTTAAACCGGGTCAGCTGATTTTCATTCGGTAGGGTACTGTCGGGCAGAGTCGGTTTTAACCGAATTTCGGACAGCCTACTCATATTCTTTTCAGAAGGGGCTCCTTCGCTCACGTCTTTTTTTCTTTTTCTTATAGCATCAGCTGCAAGTCCCAAAACACTGTATATATATTCACATTACCAGTTTATTGAAAGAAGAAGGGATTCTAAGGCTTAAGGTAGGATAGAGAGATATAACAAACAATACAGAAGAATTAGCACATTGTATTGATTCTTGAAACTGTGTACTAACTCTCTCCTGCACACCCACAGCCTCTTGACGTGTCTTGACGATCCTGATGTGGCCTGAGTACCGAAGCGGAGTTCTTCCCCTTCTTTCCTTGTTTTGTTTCCCTTCTTCCCCGGGTTACCATTGCCACCTTGATATTGTCGGGTGCCATAGGTGACTTAGGGAAGTCGTGGACCTTACTTCTTATCCATGACGTTCCTGCAGAAACACAGGTGAGAGCCTGACAGCTTCCTGTCACGTGTACTAGGGCTACCCACATAAGTGAGGTACCATTTTTATCAGCAGACTTGGGGCAATGTGGGTAGAAGAAAGTCTGTGGCTCCCCTCAGATTCCAGAATTTTCCATCACAGAAATCTGAGGAAAATGTTTTTTTAGTCATGGTTTGAGGTTTGCAAGGGATTCTAGGTAACAGAACCTGGTGAGAGCCACACAAGTCACCCCATCCTGGATTCCCCTATGTGTCTATGTTTCAGAAATGTACAGGTTTGCTAGGGGTCCCTAGGTGCCGGCTAAGCTAGGGCCCAAAATCCACAGCTAGGCACATTGCTAAAAAAGGGTCCGTTTTCCGTGGAAAAATTTGATGTGCTCATGTTGTGTTTTGGGCGTTTCCTGTCAGAGGAACTAGGCCTCACCACTCAAGTGAGATACCATTTTTATCAGAAGACTTGGGGAAATGCTGGGTGGAAAGAAGTTTGTGGCTCCCCTCAGATTCCATTACTTTCCATAACAGAAATGTGAGGAAATTGTGATTATTTTTAGTAATTTTTTGAGGTTTGCAAGGGATTCTGGGTAACAGAACCTGGTGAGAGCCACACAAGTCACCCATCCTGGATTCCCCTAGATCTCTTTTTCTAAAAATTTACAGGTTTGCTAGGTTTCCTTAGGTGCCAGTTCAGTTAGGGCCCAAAATTCACAGCTAGGCACATTGCAAAAGGATCATTTTTCAGTGGAAAAATGTGATGTGTTCTCATTGCGTTTTAGGCTGCTTCCTGTTGCGGGTACTAGGGCTACCCACATAAGTGAGGTACCATTTTTATCAGTACACTTGGGGCAATGTGGGTAGAAGAAAGTTTGTGGCTCTCTCAGATTCCAGAACTTTCCATCACAGAATTCTGAGGGAAATGGTTTGTTTTTAGTCAATGTTTGAGGTTTGCAAGGGATTCTGGGTAACAGAACCTGGTGAGAGCCACACAAGTCACCCCATCCTGGATTTCTCTAGGTGTCTAGTTTTTAAAAATGTGCAGGTTTGCTAGGTTTCCTTAGGTGCCGGCTGAGCTAGGGCTCAAAATCCACAGCTAGGCACATTGCAAAAAAAGGGTCAGTTTTCAGTGTAAAAATGTGATGTGTCCATGATGCATTTTGGGACGTTTCTTGTCTTAGGTACTAGCCCTACCCACACAAGTGAGGTACCATTTTCATTAAAAGACTTGGGGAAATGCTGGGTGGATGGAAGTTTGTAGTTCCCTCAGATTCCAGAACTTTCGATCACTGAAAAGTGAGAAAAATGGGTTTTTATACAAATTCTGAGGTTTGCAAGGGATTCTGGGTTACAGAACCTGGTGAGAACCACACAAGTCACTCCATCCTGGATTTCCCTAGGTGTATAGTTTTCAAAAATGTACAGGTTTGCTAGCTTTTCTTGGGTGCCGGCTGAGCTAAGGCCCAAAATCGACAGCTAGGCACATTGCAAAAAAAGGGTCAATTTAAAGTGGGAAAATGTGATATGTCCACGCTGCGTTTTAGGCCATTTCCTGTCACTGGCACTAGGCCTACCCACACAAGCGAGGTACCATTTTTATCGGGTGACTTAGAGAAATACAGAATAGTAGAACCAGTGTTATTACCAATTCTTTTTCTCTGAATTTGATTTGTGCATTCCAAATGTAAGACAATGTGTAAGAAAGAAATCATTTTGAGAAATGCCCTCGAATTCACATGCTAGTATGAGTACCCGCAAATTCAGAGATGTGCAAATAACCACTGCTTCTAAACTTCATATCTTGTTGCCATTTAGGAAATACATAGGTTTCCTTGATACCTATGTTTCACTCTATATTTTACCAAATGAATTGCTGTATATATATATATATATAACTGGTACACAATCAAAAACCATTACAAGATTCAGCTCAGCTATTGGATCTGGGTACCTCTGGTTCTTGGTGAACCTACAAGCCCTATATATCCCCGCAACCAGAAGGGTCCAGCCGACGTAATGATATATTGCTTTAAAAAATCTGTAATAGTTGGAAAAAGTTACAGATGGAAACATAGACACAAATGGCTGTTTGTTTCAATAAATTCAATTTTTTTATTTCAACTGTTACTTTTTATAAAAAACCTTGAAGGATTTACGTAAATGGCCCCTTTCTGAATTCAAAATGTTGTCTACTTTTCAGAACTATACAGCTTTCCAGGATCCCCCATGGGTTTCACACCCGTTTCCACCACTAACAGGAAGGAGGTTGAAAGCACAAAAATAGGAAAAATGGTCTATCTCCCAGTAAAATGCCAAAACTGTGTTGAAAAATTTGTTTTTCTGATTCAAGTCTGCCTGTTCCTGAAAGCTGGGAAGATGGTGATTTTAGCACTGCAACCCTTTATCGATGCCATTTGAAGGAAAAGAAAACAGAAGCCTTTTTCTGCAGCGTTTTTTTCCCATTTTTCCTAAAAAAAAACAAAATCTAGCTGTATTTTAGCCAATTTCTCGGGCTCCTCAAGGGGAATCCACAAGCCCTGGGTACCTTTAGAATCCCCAGTTTGTTGGAAAAGAAGGACACAAATTTGCCATGGATACCTTATGTGGACAAAAGGTTATGGAGGCCTGAGCGCAAACTACCCCAACTAGCCAAAAAAGGCTTAGCACGGGGGGTGAAGGCTTAGCAGCAAAGAGTTTAAGTTCTGGCCTTTGTTTACTTTCAAAGTGTTTTGGATGTAAAAATGTCATTATGCGTTTGAAAGCATTTTCTAAATAACTAACAATTTCTTTGGCCTGACGTAGAATGCATTAATCTACAAATATACCAAAAAATCAAGAAACTGGTAAATTATTTACATTTTTTCTAATGTTAGATATGACCCAAAATAGATATTTTTTCACAAAATCAAACTTTTTGAAGAATATAAACTATCCTTGGGAATAGAGAAAAAGTATTACATGGAGTCTTAATGCAGGTGGGAACTGCAAACTCAGTGTTGGTGAGCATATAATAAAAACAGATCAGGAAATGTCAGGGGAAGCAGTCTGTATACAAAGAGGATCAATAAAAAAAAAACAAGTACATAAAGAGTACAAAAAATAGTCCACTCTTCTAAACTATAATAAAGTCAAATCCCCAGGTCGAACGATGTGTCCATGTCATGTTCCTTGCTTGGGGATTCTGGCTATCCACGCTCTCTGTCTTCACCTCCAACACGAACATTAAATGGGTTGACTTGGCCGGATCAGACATCCTACAGGAGGAAGGTAACACAGAGGTAGCAGGCAAACAAAGTGGGAGATCGGACAACCGGAGGTGGAATTAGTACCCCCCTTCAGGTAATAATTACAATCCTTGTCAGGGTGAACCACTATAGTCACTAAATAAATTTGAGCTGAATCCCCCGATTGCTATGGCACAGAGCAGACAGGCTTAACTTAGAGGCAATGTTTAAAGTATTTATGCAGTACTAAAACAGTAATAAAGTCGAAATGCAATTTGTTTTATAAAAACAGAGTAAAATTCAAAAAGAAAATGACACCGAAATTACATAAGAGGAACCATAGAGATGAATTTTTTAAGTTTTATGTAGAAATAGCACAAAGAAGCACAAAGTGTGAATGATAGTCAATAGTCACGTTAAAACAGGAACTAGCCTCATTTTGACACCGACTGGGATGGAGCACAGGTTCCCCATGACCAAAGGTTTTGCCTTATGCCCCAAATACCGCACTTCTCTTAACAAGAATTAGTATTTTTCTCTATTGACAGTAATCCCATGGCTTTCCAAAATGACCAACACTTTGTTGAATATCTGAAAGTGATTCTAGTCTGTATCTGTGAAAATACGGATATCATCTTGATAGGCAAGCACATTTTCCACATTCCCTAAAATTTGGAACATCAATTTTTGAAAACCGGACACTACAGAGGCTAAACATAATGGAAATGCAAAGGAATCTGTAAGTCCAGAAGGGAGTATTAAAGGCTGTTAGAGAATGTGAATCTTCAATAAGCTCAAACTGGTGATAGGCATCTCGCAAGTCTAGAAAAACCTTTTCCTCCCCCAGCTGCGCTAACATTTCCTGAATCTTAGGCAGAGGAAACAATCTACCAGAATGTGTTTGTTCAAAGAACTAAGGTCCACACACAACCCGAGTTCCCTTGTCTTTTTGTTAGGCTCAACGATTTGTGAGATCCATAGAGAGGAGCCAACTGGTTCTATACCATTTTCTCTGCACAGTTTGCCCAAGTGTTCTTTTAGTTGACTCCTAATACACAATTAAACATTTCGTACATTGTGAATAACAGAAATGGCATCGGGCTTTCATAAGATATTATGTTCATATCCTTTTTTTTTACCCCCACTCTGTTCTCAAATAAAGGCTTGTGACTATCAAGCAACTCTTCTATAGAACCAGATTTGAGGAGTGGATTTGTCTACAAGAGAAATAGGGTGTTCTGTCCCTAATCTTAACACCATTCCAGGAGCTCCTTGCTCCCACTATCCCAATATGTTGTAGCCACATACACTTTGGTATGCATCACTATATCCTTGTACATCACATATTCTGGAAAATAACCCATCTTATCTATTTCAGATCCTCCAAATGCTAGTTTGCAGATATTGTGAGGTGATAGCCATATGAGGCTCCATTCTTTCAGATATATTTTATTTTCACAATGGTGATGGGTGAACCTAAATCCTTTGCGAGATCCACCTCTATGTCACTTATTTTTACATTGCAAATTGGATCTTTTCAGATACCACCATCTTGATGGCCAATAACACCCTTCTTCCATTTGCATTACCATTATCTTTCCTGTCCCTAATGACATGTTGCTGTTCATTTACTAACAGAACCTTTTGAATGTTTATGAACACCTGCCAAAATGTCTGATTTTCTTGCATTTCATGCGTTTCTTTCCCATCACAGGATACATGTTGGAATTGGCTACATGATCTTTTAAACCCCATCTATAACATGTTTCCGTCATATCTGTTCCAGCTTTTTCTAGTTTCTTGTTAAATTGGAACCTATAGCATTAACACTTTCCACTTCACCCAAGCGTTAGCATTTTCCGAATTCCATAGATACTATTACAGATCTTTCAATCCCTCTCACAGTTTCATCATTAAATATTAACACATAGTCAAAGAAAGAAATTACACTGTATCCATAGTGAAGTCATCAATAATGTCAATGGTAAATGAAATGTAATAACACCAATGATGTCATCGATGTCATTTCTAATATGAGGTCATGAACAATCCATTCAGGGGGCTAGTTATGGTTTTCATGGTGGATTTTATTTTTGTAGCAGACCATAAGAGATGAATTTCAGGGAGTTATACACAGACACACACAGAATCATACACTAATACACATATATAATATTACATAGTCGGATATATCAAATCTGTAGTTATGGATCGGCCGCACTTTTGTACTGTTTAGTGTATCTGGCACTTGCCTAGCGTAACCAAATAGGATTTGGTATGCCAAGATTCATGTAGATCGATGCATCGACATATAAGGGGTTGAGCGAAAAAAGATGCATTTAACATTTTAGCTCACCTAGGAAATTTCGCCCTGTGCTACAGCAAAAACAGCTGAGCGGATTTACACCAAACACAAACGAAGTGTCACTTGGAAAGTGCTCTATTAGTGGTTTGATGTAAATCCATTCAGTAGTTTTTGAGATATATGCATATGAAAAAGCCATCAGATGTGCTTCGATTAGCAATGACGTCTTATAAAGAGAATCAATCCCATTTAAATTGTTCATGAAATGTGATTGGCAAATGAAGGGATTGAGTATTCTTTACAGAATCTTGGAAATTGCGATTGCACCCAAACTTGCAAGTTTGGCACCATGGAAGAAAATTTCACTGAGAATGGGGAAGACATGATGACCAGTTCTAGCACACAAAAATGCAGTCAGGCAGGTAACCAGATGCATGGGAACATTGTTCAATTAAATGGAAAAAATGCATTTTGCCGACAATAAACTTATGAGAACATGCAGACGCTATTTTGAATTCAGAAGTGGCCTCCATTTTCTCGAGCTCATGAGTTTCTGTAAATTCACAGATTTTGCAAATACAAAAGTGAATAACAAAAGTGAATAAACACATAGGGCACCATGGTAAGCAATACCGAAGGACAGACAAACAAGGGTGGATGAATGCAGGCACGGGTCAATTATTGGAGTTCAATTAAAAATATTTCATGGAAGATAAGCTTGAAAATTAATAGAAATGCGCATGTCATGAATCAAGAGTTTAGAGAAATATTAAAAAAAATATATCAACACGGATTAAGTTACCAGGCCTTCGGCTTCGTGCAGGGCCTGATTGGATATATGGACCTAAGGTCAGCCAATGAGAGAAAGTGGCAGTCTAACTCTCAAGGATCCTTAGAGGCTTCCCTCTCACCACACATGATTACTGCTGCAGCCTGTAAGTTTTTTTATGTTTAGTGTGTGTACGTGTATGTATCAATGTATGTGTATTTGTGCGTGTGTGCTTTGAATGGGTGTGTGCATGTGAATGTGCTTGCATGAGTGCACACTTGTGAATCCATTGGTGTGAGTGAGAGTGTATGTGTGTGGGTGTGCGGCCTGCCCGCCCCTCCTCCTGCTCGAATTACCAGCTGACACTGGTACATGAATTACTGCCGTTGAGAACAGCAGGAACCAAGGTATACCAGCAACCCACATTGACCTGATGATCCTAAATCCCCATAGATGACCGAGCAAGAGCTCTGACACCAGTTGAAGGAGACAGCGCTCACCTTGTCATGAGGAACTGGGCCCACTGCTAATCCCCATGGAGACAGCACACAACTTGGGAGTGATGTTTGACCGTGATCTATTATTTAACCCCAAAATAAATGCAGTCCCAGAAAACCATTCCGCTATCTACGTCTGCCAAAGGGGGTTCTGCAATTTCTCCAATCCTCTCCCAAAAATATCCTAAATCTCACTGTGTTCATGTCCCTGTTGGATTATTGCAGCAGTCTATACACAGGTCTCTTCAACACCTCAGTAGATACACCAGAGAGTTCATAATTAATCGATTCACCTATTGTTTGGTTTGAAATGGCATGACCACATAACACCAGCCCTGACATCCCTCCATTGGCTCCCAGTAAAAGAAAACAAAATATGTGGCATCGTACACACAGTACTCTATGGTTGTTCACTTCCTAACCTTACAAAACTGTATCTTACTTTCTGACCAGGAGCCTCTGGTCTGCTAAAAGCCATCTTTTAACAACCTCACTTACATACAAGGGTTTTCTGGTTAGTCTATTCATGTTTAAGGCTCTTGCATGTGGAATTCTCTACCACTACATTTGCGAGTGGAAAATGACTACTCCAAGTTTAGAAGATCCTTAAAGACCCATGTCTTCCATGGTTGAATAATTCGGTCTTCCTCGAGACACTCCTCCTCAGTTCTAGCCTGAAGCCAGATGACCTTACACCAGTGTTGTCTTCTTCACCATAGGTTTCAGGTCTCTTACGCTCCTTCAAAGCTTTACCATATCGAATAGCAGGTATCAGTGGCATGCCCCAACCTTGCCAGCTGATCGACTGGTTCCTCGTACTTGCAAATCCTTATCTTGTAACCCACTACTACCTGGATGTATCCATACACAAAGTGTTCTGAGGACACTATAAAGTGGTTAGAAGAGCTTTAAAAAACACCCCAAATAAATATACGTCTGCAGGTGTTCTCAGCTTCAGCTTCCACAATGCACCCCTGTGAGATTTCATGACAGATAAATCTACACCATAATCGTGAAATTCTACAGATGAATAAATCCATTTATATGTACAAATTTCTGTCTTGTGTATAACAAAAGCACATTGTTCACCTAAATAATTTATTTTAAAATTTGTGGAGTGCTTTTTATCCCTTCCCCCAACAAGGCCTCAGAGCACCTTCTGAGAGGATGAGTGCATGGCTATTCAGTTGGGGGTAGGGAGCTGGAGTAAAGTGTATTCCATGAGTAGGGGGGCTGGTGTGGTGCGTGATGCTTGGTGGCGTGTTATGATCATGTTCAGGTGATCTTGAGGCTGCACTTAAGGATGAGGGTGAGGGAGATGTGCGAGAGCTGGTGTCATTTTCTCATATACGTAGCACTGCTCATGTAGGTGGGTAAATAGCTTTGTGGACCATCCCCACAGGCACTACATTTGCAGTCCACTGTAGCTTGTTGTTTGAGGGACTGCCAGACTCCACTAGGGAAAAGGGCAGCATAAAATTACTTTTCATTTGATTTTAAATTTGAATTATTAGTTCAGAATAAAAATGTAATTTTAACAATGTTCCTAATCATACATATTAGATTGTTCATGCTACCTTTAACCTGTTGGGGTAACCTAATGTTTCACAGCGGAATAAAACATACTGGAACATTGCTTTTTATTGGCTCTACTATTCACTTAAATGTGGCCACCAAAAACAAGGAAGAGTGAAATAATTAAAGGCTACATAATCTGTAAAGCATCATAATCAGTTATCTAACGTCTGCCCATATCAATCGCATACCGCTGCTGTGATGGCTGAGAGGGCTAATTGTTACTGCTGACATCTGCAGTGATCTGAAGGTGGACAGTGACTCTGTCAAACCAGACTCAGCCTTCGATTCTTCCAATGTTGGTAAATTAAGTAACATTAAATTGGATAATAGTAACATCTGTTATTTGCACCACTTATAAAATCAGTGTATGAAACGCTATATAAGGTTTTCTTTATGCAACACAAACCACTTATCTTCTCTGGAGGTTGCTACATGGAAACTTCACTGTTCCTCCGCCTCTACACTATGGACCTCATCACCAGCTGGCTGTTAAATTCCAATATGTGCTGTCACTCCTGTTACAGCACATATTCAAATTAAGAGCATTGTGATAAAAATCTCATCCCATGGTTACATTTAGTCAGGTCAAATCTGCTGATATGTACCAGGGGACGTAAATAATGGGACAAGTAGCAAACTCTGTATGTTATTCTCCGTTATCGGGAAAACCGTAATTGGGTGGTATTTATCACACCCAATACATTCTGGCCCAGCAGAGTCCGATTTTTTTCGGGTGTGACAAATATTGCATCAATTACTGACCAACTCGTAAGAAGGGCCCAGAATGGATGTTAAAACTGTGTAAATGACCTCGATTTAAAACCTAAACAAGCATTTGCAATGCAATAGGTCTCGCATTTGCGAGGGTTTCAGCTATTGCCATTGTAAATGACAATGCCTTTTATTTATTTGTTGGTTTTTAAAACAGATAAATAAAAGGCATTGTTATTTACAATGCCAATATCTTAAACTCTCGCAAATGCAAGACCTATTGCATTGCAAATGCTTGTTATATATTTTTTGTCTGCCGGTCCCTCTGCTCAGGGCTCAGCTCATCAAACTTAACCCCTGGCCATCATGCACCAGTGACTAACAACAATTGTATTGTATTGTATTGGGGATTTATAGAGCACGCGGCTACCCAACAAGGGTCTCCCGGCGCTGGACAGGAGAGCAGGCAGAGCCACAAGGCTGCTAAACAACAACCCCAAGGACTGAGAATCAGGCTTGGCAAATAAAGAGCAGGGTCTTCAGGTTCTTACAGAAGGCGAGCAAAGAGAGACAGTTCCTGAGCTCAGCTGGAAGAGAGTTCCAGAGTTTCAAGCCAGGTAAGAAAACGAGCGGCCTTTCATGCCGACAAGACAAAACCTGGGCACTGTAAACAGAGAAAGGCTGGATGATATTAACTGTCGGGTGGGCACATAGGGTTTCACCCCGCCTTGGATGTAAGAAGGGGCCAAGCCAAGTTTGGCCCAGAACATATAGCATAAGGCCTTGAATTCAATACGCTTATTCATCCTAAGCCAGTGTAGTTTGTGAAGCAGCGGTGAGACTGAAGCGTATCTAGGCAGCCGAAATAGAAGGCGTGCGGCCGCATTCTGGATGATCTGCAAACGACGGATCGAGGATTTGTCTGCTCCCAGGTATAAAACATTGCCGTAGTCCAGTCTGGATGTCACCAAAGCCTGTATCACTGCTCTCTGGGCGGCCGATGGAATCAGCCAGAGAATCTTTTTAAGCCATTTGAGAACAGAGAAGCAGGTGGCCGTGACCCTAGACACCTGAGGCTTGAGGGAGAGGTTTTTATTGATAATTAAACCAAGATTCTTAACCTTAGTTACCGGAGCGAGTAATTGTCCCAGGGCATCCGGCCAGTGGTTAACTCCCCAGAGTTTGGGGTTGTTTCCCAGAACCAGGACCTCGGTTTTATTGCCATTCAGTTTCAGTGCATTTCTAGTCATCCAGAGGGAGACATTTCTCGGCCAAGCTGGAGCAGGGAGGGATCTTGATGCTGAGCAGCTGATAATGAGAAGATAATCTGAGTATCGTCAGCATATGAAAAGATGGTGAGTCCCGACTTCTCAGCTACGTCTGCCAGAGGGCGAACGTAGATATTGAAGCGCAATGGGCTCAAAATAGATCCCTGAGGGAAACCGGAGGTTAACGCTAAGGTCTTCGATCTTGTATTTGTCAAGAAGACCTGAAAGGTGCGATCTTTTAGGAAGGAGATCAACCACCTCAAGGCCAAACCCTCAATGCCTGAAGCCTCAAGTCGGTCTGTAAAGATGAAGTGCGACACTATATCGAAGGCCTCACTTAAGTCAAGCAGGATGAGGGCGGCCGTACCGCCGGAGTCGAGCTGTAGCCTAAGACATTCCGTGACCCTGAGTAGGACAGATTCGGTGCTATGGCCAGGCCCAAAGGCGGACTGTGAAGGGTGAAGCAAATTGTGGGCCGCAACAAAAGAGGAGAGTTGGAAATTAACGTGCCTTTCCAGTATCTTAGAAAAAACTGAAAGAAGTGAGATTGGGCGAAAATTTGACCAACAAAGAGGATCAAGATCACCCTTCTTTAGCAAAGGAAGGACAAGAGCGTGTCTCCAACTCTGAGGTATATGCCCTGTACTTGAAGATGTGTTGAGAATCACGGTAAGGGCAGCATCGTCCAAAAGTCTGAGTGTACAGGGAGGAAGGGGAACAAGCGGGGAACTGGACTTAATGGATCCTAGTAACGATTGCAGTGTTACCAGGTCCAAAGAGGACCATACCCTAATTCGGAGAGGTTCCTCAGACTGAATATCTGGGGGGAATCCGTCCTGGTGCCTATCTGCTTGAGTTGCAGGGCACGTTACGCTCCCTAGTTGGGAGGCATCCACGTCAAGTTGACGGTGGATGGACTCGACTTTGTTTTTGAAAAACGTCGCTAGCTCGTCGCACTGATGTTGAAAGAAAGAAGGGGGTGGCAGAAAAGTGCTAGCTGCCAAAAGTTCATTCACTACTTTAAACAAAGTTTCCTGACAGTGTTGGGAGTTGGTGATCTTCTCCGTGAAGTAAGTCGCACGAGCAGATTTACAAAGGGCATGGTATTTCTTCAATTCTGCCAAATATTCAGACTTAGCCTCAGGCGCATAATGTTTCCTCCAATGTCTTTCTAAGGTTTTGCAGCTTTCTTATCATGTCTGAGGGAGTCAGTAAACCAGGGGGCGGGAGGATGCATTCTGCATTGTGGTTTAGATGAAAGTGGCAGGGTCGAACCGGTAGCCTCCGTAAACCATTGGTGCACGGAAATTTGGTTTGGGTCAGGTTGGGATATAAGGGTAGGGGTTTTCTTAAGAAGGAAGGTTGATCAAAGGGGGGTTGGCTCTTCCAGATCTAAAGTGGTATTGTTTTGCTTTTCAATTTAAAAATATTCGGATGATGCTCTCAAAACCAGATGAATCAACTTGGGGCAGACTACTAGCAGAAATGATAAGGCAGGAGGGTGGAGAAGGTTTTCTATACAAATTCGGTGCACCTAGGTATTTAAAAAAAGTTCGACTGAAAGTTCTAAAAAATGCTCTTAGTCTTTGGTATAAGGTCAGAACTAGATGGGGGATAGGGTACTTCTCAGATCTTGCTCCAATTTGGGATTCTCCCGGGACTCCGGAGTTTCTCAAAGACCGTATGGCAATACCGATTAAAAGAGCAGGTATTACCGTCTGGTCAGATCTGGCATCCCCAGAGGGGGTACACCCATGGGAGGCTTTAAGAGCAAGGATTGGAGAGGGCCTCTCTAGATTTAAATATGTACAATTGGTCTCGTGGTTTGCAGCTGAGAAGAGAGAGATTCAGGGGGTTTGGGAGGTAGAGTGTTCACTCCAGGATACCAATCTTAAATGTAAAGAAATCTCAAAATGGTACAAAATGTTGGTTGAGGCAGAGGACAAAGAAATCCCCCCTTTAACTTGTATTTTGAATCAAGTATCCCTTGAATGTAATGTTGAAAACCTCTATGAACCATCTCTGAAGCTGCTGTATAAGTACATTAAACCGGCTAACCTTAAGAAGAATCACTTTTATGTCATCAATAGATTATATTATACACCTGCCAGGATCGCAAAGTTTGCCCCTCTTTCAAACCCCAAATGTCCAAGATGTGATCTTACTCAGGCAAACGATATACACATCTTTTGAGTGTCCCAGACTATCTCTCTTCTGGAGGGGATTGAGGAAGCTCTAAGCGGGATATTCGGAGAGAAAATTTGTGTAAATATATCTATGGTGCTATTTGGAGACGATGGTACGTGGAGCAAGAAACTGAGACACACGCATAGAGGTCTATTACTATATCTGATCCTCATAGCTCGAAGGGAAATATGTTTGAAGTGGAGAGATCCCCTGCTTCCATCACTTCAGGACTGGGTTAAAACTGCTTCCACAATGGCCAGACTGGACCAGGGTATCAATTATGACAACTGTTTAAACCTATGGCAGGCCTTTACGGAGTGGGGTAGAGGCCTGGGCTTCGTGTAAGTCTTGAAGGTCCTATGATTACACCAAGCCACCAACAAAGGGGTTGGTCCGGTTTGGGACCAAAGTGAATGTAGTGGCCGTGGGGCGTACAGGTTTGGAAAGTGGCTAAGAATTGCAAACGCTTTTGGTGAGATGAGGACAAAAAAAAAAAAAGAAGCAATTTATTAAGCACCGTCATATCAAGTTTAGACCGATTCCTGGTTTTGGGAAGCAAGGCAGGCTGGATAAGGGAAGTGGAAAGGAGCTTAATAGTAAAAGGTACTGCAAAGTGATCCGTCCAGCAGAGTTGAATGGGTGGTGAGATGGATAAGGTTGAGAGATTAGAAAAGATGGGGTCCAAAAGGTGCCCCTCAATGTGAGTAGGTAAGGAGTTGAAAAGCGGGAGATTAAGAGTGTTCAAGCTGGCTTATTGTTGGAGTCCTCAAGATGAAGGTTGAGGTCACCAAGCACAGAGAAATTGGCTCCCCGCAGAATATGGGGGGGCCAAAGAGTCAGAAAGACCTGAGCACCAGTTGCTGGAAGGCCCAGGTGGACAGTAAATAAGAGCACCCGAGAAGGTAAATTTAGGAGAAAGAGGGATAGAAAAAAGCAGGGCTTCAGAGTTAGGGATCTGGAGGTCCCCAATTTTACATTTATGAATCTTTTTAAAAATAATGGCAATACCTCCGCCTGTTCTATTTATTCCCAACAGAGCAAAATCATCAGGAAGTGCTGAGATAACATCTGGTAAGAACCCGTCATGAAGCCAAGTTTCTGTTAAAAAAAACACGCCTGGGTCAGCATCAACGAGAAAATTAAATAGATGGAGCTGGTGTTTAGAAAGAGAGCAGCAGTTTAAACTAAAACATCGAAATTCTTTGGGCAGAAAAGGGCCAGCCCGAGCATTGGAGAGTGGCTGAGGTGCATCCACCCTGACCTGAAGGTCATAAGCGATCTTAAGCTGGGGGTTAGGGGTGCATTCAAACTGGCAGCGAGGGCAGAGAGAAGGAAGGGTGTCAGGACAAAGAGCCTGGCAAGGCACATTAGGTGTCGGCCTTAGCTTGTAAAGAGCCGAGAAGGTATAGAATCTGAGAGCCAGTTGAAGAGAACCAGGGTTTCTGGGCCGTGGCCCCGGCTGGACGCGGACGGGCGAAGACGGGGTTGCTTTTGGCGCACCCGCTACGCACGTCCGCCGCGCGTCCGTTTAGGCATATGATTAAATAGGTGGTGGCGGAAAAAAACTAGACCGCACACCACCCGGAAGTGAGCCAAGGGCCGGAAGTGGCCATAAATGGCGTTGCAATGTCTCCAACTCCCTCCGTACAAACGGCACTGCAGCCACGGCGGAACAGGGCAGGAGACTTGAGAGAGTAAAAGGAAGAGCCAGTAAATAGACCAGAGCAAGAAGTGTAAAAGTAAAACTGGTAAATGTTAAAAGTTTAAGAAGGATAATTAAAACTAGCAGCATTTAAAACTGAGCCACACAGTGAGGAGATTGAATAAGGCAGCAGCAGCAATTTTACCGCTTTCTCTTACGCGTCCGTTTTGACATATGATTAAATAAGTGGTGGCAGGAAAAAACTAGACCGCACAACACCCGAAAGTGAGCCAAGGGCCGGAAGTGGCCGTAGGTGGCATCGCAAGGTCTCCAATGCCCTCCGCGCAAACGGCACTGCAGCCGCGGCAGAACAGGGCAGGAGACACAAGAGAGTAAAAGGAAGAGCCAGTAAGTAGACCAGGGCAAGAAGTATAAAAGTAAAACTGGTAAATGTTAAAAGTTTAAGAAGGATAATTAAAACTAGCAGCGAAGAGAGAACAGCTGAGTACAATTAAGCTTTATCTAGATAAAAATGAAGGCATTTTTGCGTTGATTATTAACATTTGTCCGTTGTAATTTGCCTATGTATAGTTTCTATCGGAACTTGTGTGCATAACAAGCAAATATTTATGATATTGTGCTGCTCCCCAGAGGGAGAGGATACGGCTCAGTGGTCAGCGCTACCGACTCAGGAGCTGGGGACCAGTGTTCGAGCCTCGGCATCAGCTCAACATCAAATCACTTACTCTATCTATTAATGTAAATACAATTTTAAAAAACAGTATGGTCAAGTAGGGTTGGGGGTGAGGGAAGAGAAATTAAAAGAAAAAAATAAACAAACCTCGGAGAGGTGGTTGGGGCAGTAAGGGGTGCAGGGGTGGAGCTGTAGCCAAGGAGCGAGAAACCAGCTGTTGTTGCAGGAAAGCATGTCAAGCCTGCCGTAGGAGAAACTCATTGAAGAATATAGTGCTTACAGACTAAAATAAGACCTACCATGTAACAGCAGAAGTAAAAAGGCCAGTCCTCATGGGAGGTTACAAATGAAGACAAGGCGGTACTAAGGAGGGACTAACAAGCCTATTAACCAATCAGAAGCCAGCATTTATGATGGACAATGGCACAAGCCAATGAAAAATATGGGCAGAGAGTGGGCGGGGTTTCAAGTCCACTTGAATACAGCATGCCTCGCAGAGCAGCGCATGCGCTGCCCAGGCTCAAACTAAAAATAAAGAGAGTGGACAAAAAATCTTTGCATACATGAAGTACAATATTCTACAGACCTATACTGCTTATTTTGACACAAGCAGAATACCAATACAGTTTCTTTTTGTTATTGAGAAATTGCTGTCGGGAAAAATGTCAGTATTCGCAGTCAGATATGGAAATAATCATTTAAATGAAAAAAGGAAAACTTGTCGAGGTGCTTTTGTCCTGCACAGCTTTAGAAATACAGCACGCTGTTGTGGATTCACTGCCTTCATTTCACTGCTTCTGTTATTATCATTGAAAAGGGGGTGGCGTGTTTGGACAGCATTTATTGGCTAGCACAAACAAAAGGCTGAATGTTGACAGCAAAGCTGTAATCATTTACTTTAAGACTGCTGAGTGCACGTGCTTCAAATGTCTCAGTGCCTAGCTCCTAGAAGAAACCTGGGTGGCCAAAAAGACGTGAAGCCTGGAGAAATGGTGCTTAATCTGGGGCCCGCTGTGGATCATCCACATTGCCTACCCAGGGAGTCTGCAGCTGGTTAGACAATTAAATAATAACAGCAAATTAATAAAGTATAAATACATGAAAAAGCAACATGTAAAATGAAAGTTTTAAAATGCTTCTAAATGTGAAGACATTTGAAACTGGAGGCTGAAATATGGGTATCGTTAGCTTGGTGCCCTGGAGCTTCCTAAGTACAGCAAACAAAATATAGTATGGATGATTGGTATCCTCAATTAAAGCAATGGTATGTGGCTACAAAGAAGAGAGAATGCATTAGGAGGAAAAAAGACAAAATGGGCTATCCACAAAGGCAACTTGCGCTTGTTAGTAAATTTACATGTGCAGCTTAGTCTTGCACTTTTGAGTATCTCTACTACTTTTGGCTACTCACAAAATCAGTGTAAAGTTACTCAAAAGTGTAGGCTTACATGTCTCCACCCCCTCAGTTTAGGGGGGTGGAGTCAGAATAATTGTAATTTATGACCATACAGTTTTTATATGTAACTTACAACTGTATTTTATGTCTGGCGGAATTTGGTAGTGAATAGGAGATCTCTGCACATGGGGCAGAGTTTCCGCTCATGGGGCAGAAACCTCTGCATATCAGCTAATATTCAAATGATATGCACCTGAAAGAAATCAGACACACCGTTCTTTTTCTTTCCTCTTCAAATTTGGGATTGTGCAGTTGCCACTGCATCTCTGAGAAGTCACAATGCTGCCTGTGTTGAAGAGGAAGATACATTTCACTGAGGCTGAGACAGCCCTTGTAGTTATACTTGAGGTTACAAACCACAAGCAACTACCTGGGCTGCCTCCCTACTAGGTAGCCTTATGGCAGATGCCGACTGACTCAGTCAATGCATTGGAGGAGGTGGTCTGGACCATGATGGGGGACATTAATAAAAAATGGCAAGATTGAGAGGAGGCAGGTGAAGGAGTTCTCCAGGACTGGGCTGGCTAAAATTCTTCCTGGACCACCAGCTGGAGCCCTTTTCCATGTCACCCCCATCAAGAAGGACATCCTCTCCACCATGCACCTCCCCCGCAACATTATTTATGACTGACAGGATAGCTGTATGTCTTTTCTCACACATCCCTGTTGGCACCATGCTCAATATGTCAGCATATTTGTTTTCATATTTTAAATGTCATCCAAATAGGCCATGAATTTTCCAATTTAGGGGTAGGCCTTGTTTATTAACTATCATATAATCAATTTATGTACCTCTCAAACTGAATAATGAAAACATGTACCTAGCATCAGCTTGCTTGATTTACAATGACTTACTCCCCAATGTATGTGTCTATTTCTCCTGTCAGCTTATGTCATACAGCTCCCTCTGGTGTCAACTTTCAAAATATCCTCAATTCGGACACAAGGGGATATCCTGGCATGATCAATCAGGCCCTCTACCATCCGTTCATAAGGTAAGTCTGATAACCTAGATCTTAACTTCTATATCTCATCATTTGCACTTTCATTAACTGTTATTTTCTCTTTCTTTTTTGTTAGCATATTAAATGTTTACTGATTGAATTTATGGTGGTGGTTAACCTCATCTATGTCTCTCTAATGTATCTGCATTTTTGGTCATAACTTCTATAGATTGACAATATCAACTAAATCTACATCTTACCTCAAAAGCTGCTGGATCTGGACATACTTTGAGAACGACGTCTACCAGCACCCAGGTTTAGCAGCTGACTTCATGAGGGATCTCCAAAACAGTCATTTCTGTGGCTGGAGCTGGTGAGTTTACATTGTTGATGTATACTACGCTTATTCATGGATCATCCCTTAATAGCATAAGTGGTCTTAGGCTCACATGATCCTAAGTGTATTCTTCATTTGCAGAACAATATTTATTGAGGTAGTGTGTTGTAAATTTGTTTAAAAAACTGGATGTGATGTACGTCATCTGTTGAAATCTTCTTCTTTCACGTATCGGGGACATTGAACCGGACAGTGATGCTGAACCATTTACAAAGTTGAGGAAAGCGGGCAATCTGAGGAAAGAATCTGATCTTTCTCCAAGCAACAGCATCTGCGGCCAGCACTGCTCATCAAGAAGAGGAGGAAGGGGAGCAGAAGCCAGCCCAGAACGAGGAGGACCAAGATGTAGAGGAGGGCATTATTGCCCCTACATATAAAACCTTAAAGAAGGAATCAGTGTTCTTCCTATATCCCTTTTGAGGATTGCCAGTTCCCAGGCATTACCAAGCAGCCATGGAAGCTACATCTGGCCATGCACCACCCACCTCCACATAGCCCTCACATTACTGTTCTCCCTCTACAATGTCCTACATACTCCTTCGATAAAGGTTCATTTCCAGTGTTTGCTCAATCATCTGAGGGGAAGTACATCCCACAACCATCAAGGTGCTACCCCTCTCCATACTGGTCAACCGGTTGACCATTTGAGATACCCATGTATGAGGAGGGTTGGTATAGGCTAATGCCTGCCACTGGAAGGATTTGTTTTACCACCAAATAAGTGATGTGCAGCAGGATATTTCTGCAATGGGGGCTACTCTGCATGAGATTGAAGGTTCAAAGGACTCCCTCAGGTGATCAACAGGAAGGCTCATGCCTTGGATAGTGTTACAAAATGTTACCAAGGCATGGTGAAGATGCACCCTGACCATCTGAAAACGTTTAAAGAAGAGTGTGAGAGGTGTCATGGCTTGGCCATGAAGATCATAGAGACAATCGCCAAAAAATGCCAATGTCAATCTCACGACCAACGCATGTATTTATTTATTTATTTATTTATTTAAAAGGTT